>NJDC01058183.1:161543-177061 GCA_002245475.1 Calephelis virginiensis | reverse complement strand
GTAATACCTAGTTGCCAAAAGGTTGTTATGAAAAAAAAAATTCATAGGTAGGTAGGTCAGGACAACGTCTATCGACTGAGCTAGCTTGACATAGAAAGAGATTACAACTTGTAGATGGTCTTATGGTACTTTTACTTATGTCGAATATTATACTTATTAATAAACACGGACTATGGTAGGAGTAAAATTAAGTTGATATTATAGTCTGTATCACATTGTAATAAATACTATAACACCAGGTTGAACCTTGGAGTACTTTACTCCATCTTTATTAATAAGACGAGACGTGCTAAATAAGCTCTATAGCTTATCACGAGTAAGTATAATTACTAACACAACTGCTACAGCTCGTAAACCAAAAATCATGTTTAAGACAACAATAAATGTATATTTGTAATTTCTGAAATGGTAAAGTGCAACCGCAAGTTACGAAATTTTGGATTTTTCTAACCCATATTCACACATTCACGCCAAGTCACTTACGTAGTAGACAGAGAGTGTTGATGTCAAATGTCACTCTCTTGGCAGACCTGCCAGGCTTCCTATACAAATATACATTTTCCACATAAACAGGCCGGTTTTAGAGATTATTGACACCACCACGCAAAAAATTGATCGATAGCTACCTATCTCCAAGTACCGTCCATCGAAATTCGCATTGTAGGTATATCTTTGCCAATCTGTCATTCTTTCCGCATGACCGAACCAAAGGAGCATGTCGAACACCAACACTTTATTTCAATCCCACTCTTTCTTGGATCTCACTGTTACGAATAAGCTCAGCGAGAGTTATACCAAAGATCTTAAATATTAACATTGACCAAAAGTTAGATACCATTTGGTGACGGTAGTTAAATTTTGATCTTTCGGGGATGCGGACATTTCTCTAAATTCAATTGTATAATTAAGACATGATAATGAAAAAAGTTAATGTATTTGGCACCAGAACTGCTGGCAGATCAATGCCGTGATAGACGGAACTACTGCTTTGGCATGCCACGAATTTTCATATTTTGAACTGCAATCTGATTTGAACCCTATTTTGTGGGTGATAAAGTTGATATTAAATGTGCCTCAATTGTTGTCATTGTGTATCCAAATATTGGTGTTTGGCGATAGCAAAATGTGTATCATGTACATTGATTGGAATAATAATAAATTAGTAATTGATTGCTTTTCATCTTCGGCGTAGTCATCTATTTTCTATTTTTATTTATTGAGTTCATGGAATACGATATTACACTTTACATTTTGCATGTAAAATGTAAAAATAGAAATTGTAACAGCAATTACATGTAAATACTTGATGCGTGCAATGATCCATTGAGATATCTAATATGAATATAAAAAAGTATTAACGAACGAACGAACGAACGAGACAAAAAAATGTAAAAACTTAGATCGAAAGCAAAATAACCTTACCTTTCTCGAATTCTACATACACACATATACCTACCTACGGGTAGGTATATGTGTGTATGGACAGGCTTATTCACAAACAACCATTTTCAGTTGATAGTTCCTTTCACACATTATATTTTTAACTACTTTGGGTCTTTAAATAAAAGCATATTAAATTCCATCAAAATCTGTCCAGCGATTTTGGCCGTGAAAGAATAACAGACAGACTTTCGCGTTTATAATAATAGTATTAGAAGTATGGATATTATGGATAACACTTAGATAGGATCGTACAAGCTGCTTACAAACTAGCTGCCAATCCGATACCATTTTATTACATTCACTAAAAACAATTTTTTGAGCTTATAATATTCTATGAGACACGATATTCCACGTTTGTGATGCTTTAAGGCATCATCTTCCGTTACATATTTGAAACTAGCCGTAGCGTAAGAACTTGGGACCTAATTTGGTAGTACTTACTAAGTACTTTGAAAGGTTTTGATAATTTACCTTCTTTAAGAATCTCGAATTGAATTCGGGCGGAAAATTCACATCTTTAGCCTCCACGTATTCTTTGCAATGCTTAAATGAAGTATATCGGACCTTGTTTAAAAATAGAGGGTAGTTCAGGTTTTTGACATTTGAAATACAATAAAACGGGTGGTTTGAACTTGAAAACAAAATTCTTCAATGGACTTCTACCTTCCCAACACGCGATAATCTCGCCCAATTCAGTCACGAACGGTGGTATTTTTAGACCCAGCGAGTGCCCGCGCGCTTAGCGTACGCGCCAGACGTTCTACCAAAAACAAATTTGTGATATAGTGATAGTGATAAACACAGTGATGAACCAATCATGACGAAGATAGTGATGGATAAGTTCATGAAGCCGAGGTACAGGCTCGGCAAGAGACGGGTATGTTTGTGTTAGAGGTTATGCTAGAGTTGAAGGTGATTGTATCATCATTTGGGCCTTGATGTTTTGATCAGATGTAGGTACGCGTTGATGATTATTGATAATAGGTGCTTCAGTTAATGACCTGAACTAATATGTACTAAACATCAAATATGTATATTCTGATATAGTACTAGTAGTATTGAATAATGTTATACTTTTGATATTGGTTGTGTCCTCGCAGTTGTAATGATTATAAAATTTAAAACGTGTGAAAAGTTCAATTTGTAGTAGGTGGGTAGGTAGGTATCATGAACAATGTTAGTACCTACTACAAATTGAACTTTTTAATGCTTCCAAAATAATTTCCTAGATTAGAATGAGTAATATCTTAAGTTTTGTTTTAATTGTTTGGTTTAAGTTTGATAGCATTTGTTAGAGTTTAGTAGTTTTTTAACAAAGCAATGACCATTCAATATGCCTTTACAAAACACATGAATTGATATACCTAACCTCAAAGTAAATTGTAGGCTCAGGTTATGAGAGTTAGTCATGCGAATGTACATAATTACTTATAGAAACACCAAAATAAATTTCATTAACACTCAAACTCAAACATATAGAAATATTATACATACGCCATTCCTTTGACCAAAAAGGTATTCAAATAATAATAATGAAATGTTTTATCAGAATATATGTATTATATTAACTATGAAATGATTTTACAAAAATTCCAGAACCAACTACATACAGACGGCTAATTTCAATAACTTATCTAAGATAAGAGTTGGGGCTACTTTAGACCCATAGATAGTCTAGATTAGCAATTAAATGAATGACAACATAGGTAATCATTGTTTATGTGAAATGTCAGTGTGTGTGTTTCTAGTGTTGATACTTAATGCTGACACTATCGATATTGATTTATTAATAAAATATGATTCCGTGATTCGTTTTTTCACTTTGTTACTCAAAGAATACAATATAAAGAGAAGCGCAACAATTTTAATAAGACGTGATCAGTAATAATAAAAAAATAAACACTACTGCTAATAGTATTGCCTATCAATCTTTATTGTTTTTTTTAAACTTCCGAAAGCGAAAAAGTAGATGCAGAAGTAGGAACTGATGGAAGACCGTTGTTGTTGATAAGTGTCGTGTTGCCATCCGTAAAACAGGATGATATGCTTTATCTCCCAAGATTTATGTTTTGCGCCCTGACAATAAAGTTTTAATTACGGCCCCATTTGGCGCAGTCCAAAATAACCCACACGAAGCGCCACAGTGGGTTTCTATGAGGGTTTCTCCATATCATATCGCGACAAGTCGTCCCAAAACTCTGTCATCTGAGATAGAATTATGAGACACCAACTTATTGAATCGTTGCTCGCCTTTTGAGACCTCCCTGGTAACCTATTTTAACATAGAGGCCCCAACCGATACTGGAGTTTTTGTATTTCATGACAAAACGTAGACTGCGAAATAAAACTATGAATGAAATTTATAAGCAATATTTTCATTTTCAATTTAATTTCAAAACGTCGCAATCTCCAACTATATCCATTTTTTCCTATTTATAATTTTCAGCCATTTTTGTCGAAAATCCATGTTTTTGGAAATCTGAAACCAAGTTCAAATGTAAGATAAAAATTTGTCAAAAATGTTATACAATTTATAGGTACCAACACTCAATAGGGAAATAAAAACTTAACCTGTAATACTTTAAATTTACTATAAATACTGTATAGGTACTTTAAATTTACTACGGTTGATAGGATTTTTTTATTAATAACTTGATCTTTAACTTAATAATAGAGAAAATGATCTCACGTTTTATCTACTCTTACAGACGTGACGTTAGTGCTCAACATGATCGTGTTACGCTTGGGATCAACAGCGCAACAACTTCATTGTAAACATGGTGGTAGAGGTTCTCCCTAAATAGTAGCCAGACTTAATCGATAATGTGGTCATAACGTTGCTCATTGTTATCGTGTTTCGCTTGAGAGTCTAAATCAGAAGGTAAACTTCATTTCACATGAAGAATAAAATCCTAGCCTCAGCTTGCCAGGGTACCTTCGACATTTTTGTTCTCAATGGGCGGCGTATATTGCTATTTCCCGCCACAAAGAAATTGTGTTGCTTGGTTGCCGTCCAACGTCTTAACTCTTAAACAATACGAAAATAGAAATTAAAATAAAAGGAGACGCTGTAAATCTTGGATGCAACCTGTCAAACTATGATATTGGGTAACATCGACATTTTTTATCGAAGTGTATCAACTGTCAATCTCTCGTAACAAAAACTGTATTTCAAAAAGCAAGAATTTTTGTATTTATTTGAATGTTATAGATAATTCTAGTGCATTTAGTACCTATATCATGTGGTAAAACTTGATGATTTTTCCCATCTTATAAACGTATAAAACTTATGCAGTAATTCTAAAATTCTGCTTTTAAATAGTGGAAGTTGTACTTACATAGTGAAATGTGAAACTCTGTGGGTTTACTTTCTTGGACGAGTTACATAATTCGTAACTATGACCAACCAATTCTAACAAACACTTTAACTAGTTCATTAAAATCTAATCTAATCTAATATATAATTTCCAAAACCGGAGATTTGTTTTGATCATTAAAATGGTTAGGCCGATCCGATGGAGGTCTCGCCTCTCTATCTCGCTCAAATGTACTCGTAACATGCTCCGACTCTTTCGCATTCTAGAGTGTTTTGAATTTATATTTCGATTAGTTACCAGGCACTGTAACCACTGTAATTTTTTACTAATTAAGAAAAGTAGCTTACCAAAAAACTAATAGGTGTTTCTCTATCTGTAGATATCTTACTAAAATAAAATCGTACATAGAGCTCAAAATGTTAATTTGAGTAATATCAAACATATTTCAATGACGATTTCGTTTTTGAATAGTATAAACACTTTTGATGATGATTCATATGGTTTCAGTAGAAAAAGCGCAGGCAATGAACTTGGTCACTGAAACAGTAAAATGTGAGTTATTTTATTTCCGTTTTTATCAATGGCTATCTAAGTCAACAGACTTTGTCCTGTCCTTACTGTAAATATTGTACATTTTTTTGATATCCTTCCTATTTGATCCTTCTCCTGATAATAAGTTTAAACTATAAAAGAAGAATGAATAAATTTGGTACTTTCAATCACGCGCTATGCGATGACTACGACCACTATTAATAACCTACCTACAGATAAAGATAGACCTACTAGAGTTTTATTGATTAGATATTTTTATTAATTATTGAAAAATAACAATCGCTGCCTGGTTACTGATCCAAAATAGCAATGTCTCATAATTTGGATAAGTTATTAATATTAGCCACCAGGGATTTAGAAATTCATTTATATATGTGTATATAAGGACTAGATAAGCCGAAAGACGTCGTCTTTTTTTCATATAAAACGAAATCGTCAAAATCTTTCTGGCGTGGTAAGATGACTAAGGAAAATATCTATTCTTTTTTTTATGTATAGCAAGATTAAAATACAATCAGCCGAAGGTACTGAATGTTATGGAAGATTGGCAAATCAAGTAAAAAATAGACAGTAAATATTTTATTTGTTCTTTTGTGGTTGTTAGGCAAAATAGTAGACGGATATCCTGAGTCCTGACAGTTGAAATACGCAAAGCTTGCACACTAAAAAGGCTTTTATGCAATTAAGCAACGACATCGCATCGGTCATTATCATCTTTAATCATTTGGTCATTCTCTTCCTGTTATAAGATAGTGAACACACAGACAGCTCTCCTGATTGTTAGAGTCAACACTCGGCCACCCTCAGACACCATTTATGTTACTGGTACGTCTCTATCTTATGGCTGAGAGCATATTATGAACGCAACTCTACCAGCTACCGGTTTTTTTAACTCTACCGCTATAGTACTTGCCCACAAGTACGGAACACCACTAAAGCTGTGGTGACAGGTACAGGGTAAAGTCGAAATACCAAGTTTAGCATAGCATTCTACCGCCTAGTAGGTATATAATTTCGTACATCGCATAGCTTATGATGGTTCGTTATCAGGTATGTATTATAATTTTAATTTAAGTTAATGCTTACCCCAGTTCGTACCCCATAAACGAAATCATATAGTGATATCGTAATACACATATGTACTAGTACCCTGTACCACGTCCTCGTTCACACACATGACTCACGCGCCAATCTCCCGGCTCCCGGAACTCATTCCAATGCATTTAATGTTCTCCACGTGTTTTCACCTTTTGCATGTTATGATGATTAAATAGAATAAAAGTTTCCACAATTTTCGAGATGAATATTGTAAAAAAAACTTTTGCTGCCTCTACACACTGAACTACCATGTTATTATAGCTCAAATTACTACTCTCTCTTATATTAATAATAAAATTAATATTTGCATTATATTTCATACTGACATCTTTTTATATGAAAATAAATCCCTATTTCCCATTTACCTTTGGTAACTATGTGAAAGAATAATATTGTACGTACCTAGAATAATTTTATTACAAACAGATTTTTTAAATGTTTTGTAATGATACAACCGATATTATTAAGTTTCGTCACAGCATGAGCACTGGTAAGCCACTGGCGTATACATATTTTTTATTAAATACACATACGTTGCTATATTATAATAGAAGTTTTTGATGTGTAGCCAGCCAGTAACTACATAAGTTTAATTAAACGCGAGCAAGGTCGCAGTTTACATATATTTGCGTCAACTATTCCATCTTTTTCAGGCTTTCTTATCAGTTATCACATTTAGCTTTTGAAATTTATCTCCTCGCTAATTGTATCTGACTTTGTATTATAAGCAAAATTTGTTAAGCCATTACATTTTGTTCTCCATTCGAAATTCTTTCGTTTTGTTAACTGGTTTTATTTAAGGTCCTTAATAAAAGTTTGTTTTTCTTCTTATTATTAACTTTTATTAACTAATTAGGAAAAGTAGATTCACAGTAAGTCCCTTATGGTGAGGCAGAGAGTTTTGGGTGCCAACTGTCACGATCCTTTCATAACTGCGCGACTTCTCTTCTCTCTTCATATTTATTACCTTTCAATACAAACACCCCGATTTCCGAGAAACTTGACACTAGCCTCGGAAAAAAACCCGAGCGATTTGATAGTGTAATGTCAACCTGGGTCTCCCCGGGTACCTACATCCATTCACATTCGCATTGTAGACCTGCTTTGTCAATCTTTAATCTGCAATTCTTTTCACATGTCCGAAACAACGTAGTGTGTTTATTTTTCTGTGTACCTATTACGAATACATGAGTTAATCTTCAAAGTCTTACCTAAACATTTTTTGTAGGTTAAGGTAGGGTAAGGTAAGTAAGGTAGGTAGGTAGGGTAAGGTAGGTATTAAGTTTTCAGATATTTTTAGCCTATACGGGATTTAAAACATGCTATAAACAACACTTTAGATACTATAAATACAACAAAGTATAACATGGATACGCTTAATTTTAAAATTTGACTCCAATATTTTGACGGTGGATTTCTAAACTGACAAAATCAAAACCTACAAAGTAGAAATGGTATTTAATTCTGATAGAAGTTATGACGAATACAAAGAAAACAAATATCTGATGTTCAAGAGTAACAAGAGTCTTATGACAAATCCTAAGGGCTATGTATTTTACATTTTTTCTACATTACGATTGAAGAAAAGAGCTTTAAAAGTTATAAAAGTCCGCTTTTCAAGTTATTGACAGTTTTTGGATTAAAGTACTTTATGAGTTGGCTTTATAAACAGACTTTGGCCTGCGGATCTCTAAGAAAAGATGACCGTGAGTAGACTCTGGTGTAAAATAGGCCTTCAGGAGTCATCACCCACGTCACAAGTAGGTCAACGACGTCTCCAGCACGGCGGACGCCATCGATCCGTGCAGTACGCAAGCGCCAACATCGCCACACAAAAACTGACCCTAACTAAATAAATATAAAACTCATATTTATTTAATCATTTAATTCGAGTTTACTGCATTTTTTTGCAGTGACAGATACATCCGTTTTGATTTTTATTGCAAAGGAATAAAGTCTTCTTTGGTTGGTATTTTTTGGTTGGAATATTACAGACATGTTAGTTTGTATATAGTGACATCCCGTGAATGGGAAAAACAGAGAATTTAAGTATTCGGAAATTTAGCAGTAGCTATAAATATTATGTATATGAAATGAAATGGAAAACGTTTTTAGCCTAAGATCCGAAACTAGGTCGACTTTCATCGAGCTCATAATAGGATTTGATATTTTTATGCAGCCCATTTTTAATATGATTTCTAAGTTCCTAAATTTATTATAAAATGTGTTTCATTTTGTTATCAGCTCGGTGTAAACGCTTCTGTGGTCTAACGGTCCAAGTGTTGGACTTGACTTCATGAGGTCCCAGGTTCGAATCCCGGGTCTGGAAACATAAAGAAAATTTGGTTTTTCCAATTTTCTAATAAAAAAAATTGCTGATGATTGGGTATGTGTCCGGTTGGCGATAGGTTTACCGCCTATCACATTGTAGGACTTAGTGTTTTTGCCTAGTCGTGGGTTCCTGCGGTGGTGCCTTTGTCTGACTCTTAGCTGTGTAATATAATAATATAATATAATTAATCACAAAAAAAAAATATAAAGAAATTTAAACCTATACCTACCGTCAACTACCATCTTCTCCAAACCTACTCAGTCCGGCACCCAGAAACAGCGAAGCAAACTCCTCAGCAACCAAATTTCAGATGCCAAAACTTTGGACCCCTTGAAAATTGCTCAGACGCAGGAGCATAAAATTTGGCACACTTAAAGTTTATGTGTAGGAGAACTCTAATATTTTTAAATAATGATGCTTATTAAGTACATTAAATCTATAAATAAAACATTACCCACACTTCCATGAATTTGACAACAAATATATTGATAATAACGATAAAAGATCACAGATGGAAAAAGTTTGGAAAGAAATATAGTAGGTCTTGAGAAATGAAGATAGCGTTTTTATCAACAAGATATTAAATTTATTATGGTCGAATTTCGACCAATGGGCGACCCGTAATTCAAGAAAATATTTGATACTGTAATAATATGTTTTCTCTAACAGCAAGTCTTCTTTCGAAATGTTTTTAATGGAAGTGTTTTTTTTTTTATGTTATAGGAAGGCAAACAAGCAGACGGATTTCCTGATGGTAAGAAATTCACGCCGCGTAGAGACACCAAAAGTGGTAATGGTGCGTTGCCAACCTGAGGCCGGGATGTTAGGCCTCGAGCAAAAGTAAGTTTACCGGCTACCTTACCCTCCGAACCAGAACACGTTATGACGTTATGGCGGCAGGAATAGGTAAGGCGGTGGTACCAATCCGGGCGAGTCGCTGCCAAACTCTACCACCTAGTCGGATGTCACGGTGTTAGTGATGGTAAGCCTATGCTCGCTTTTTACGAGCTGCCTGGCAAGGAAGGCAGATGGTCTATTCTACAAAGGAGCCCGGACCAACACAGGGAAAAAATTATCAAGACTGATAGTACATAATATAATTTCCATTGTACAAAAAAACACGAAGAGTCGAATTTGAAGTGTCTCTCTCTTTTTAAAGTCGATTAAAACATGTGTCATCTTATTACTAAACACGGAGTAAAGTACTCCAATCTCGTAGTATAGTCTTTATTACAATGCGTTACAGACTGTAATGTCAGTTTAATTTTACTCCTACGTTAGTCCATGTTTATTAATAAGGCGACAAAAGTGTTTATAAGTTACGTGTAGATCTAAAATAAAAAAGAAACGCACCGCAGCACGCATAAATAAATCAGTAATAATCATTTTTATAACGTAGGAACAGAAAATTGTTATTTTAGACTTTAACTAAGTTCACTTTTAGGTTTCATTTAAGTTGGAAACTTCCTGAGACAGACATTAAAGTTTATCTGTTAAAGTAAAAACTTCTCTAATACGAACGGCTTTAATTGAAATGGTATTCATTATTCCTATTTAAATACAAAACCTTTAAAGTAGAATAAAACTGGGGGATTTATGAATATGAAAACGGTGGGTTTCCCCTGCGTTGGTCCGGGCTCCTTTGCAGAATAGACCATCTGCCTTCCTGCCAGGCAGCTCGTAAAAGGCGAGCATAGGCTTACCGTCACTAACACCGTGACATCTGACTAGGTGGTAGAGTTTCGCAGCGACTTACCCGGATTGGTACTACCGCCTTACCTATTCCTGCCGCCGTCATGACGTGTTCCGGTTTGGAGGATAAGGTAGTCGGTAAACTTACTTTTGCTCCTAAGTCATAATCTTTTGGGAATACCACCCTCGGTAACTGATTTTTCTTCTGTCTCAATGGAGACTTTGCACAGAGGACTGTCAGTAATACCTAAGTTTAAAGGTGTTGGTTAAACGAACCATGTCGTTTTATTGTACCTGTAATGATGAGGAGTCGTTACCTCCTGAGTCTTAGAAGCACGCGAGAAAATCGCAAATTTACCTTTTTGAGGACCAGTATGCGCATCATACGCTCATATATATCTTCACGCCGAATCACCTACGTAGTAGCATTGTCTTTGGTAGTAGGCAGAGAGAATCGAATGCCAAATATCAAGGTCTTTGCAGATCTGACTATCTTCCTACATATCCGTTAATCTTTTCACACTAACACCTCAGTTTTGGAGACTTTTAACACAACCCTCCCTTAATATGAAATAGAGGAGCATCCCTACCCAATGCCTAGTTTTGTTACTCAAAATTCAGGCACATGGCCTTTGATCAACCTGCAGTAAGCTCACTCTAGCGGTTTAACATAATATTATGTACCTTTTTGCCAAAAATGCCCATAGTAACTAGCAAATAGAAACTTACTTTTTTGTACAAAACATAAATCTTTTTTTTTGTTTTAACTCCCTTTCTTCGTTTGACTGGTTGGATATGTATATATATTGGTATATGTGGGTAGTTTACAGTACAGAAGTAAAATTTGATTTAAATTTATGGGTAATTTAATTTTGATGCTATAACAATAAATAAATATATCTGGACAAATTACACGTATATAATCTAACCCCAAAGGAAGCAAATTATATGCTTGTGTTAATCAACAATGAATAATCAAAAAAGTACCAGAATAAATTTAATAAGTATCCAGACATGAAAATAGACATCTTAAGGTCATCAGACAAATGCCTGCCCTCACCGGGAATTGAACTTGAGCCTTGCGGCCAAAAAGTTATAACTTGGTAGGTTTAATAGACTAAGCAACAAGATCTTAAAGGTACTCGTACGTTGAAGCTCATATAGTCCGGTGAAGTTGTAAAAACCGCGACGTTAGCAATTTGAAAAAAAGGAACGCTCTTAAAATACTCTCGACTTTTATCCCATATTCTTGTTATATATCCATATAAGAAGAGCTCCACAAAGCTACATGTTTTAGGTTCATTATTTAAACATCTTTCAACTATTTGTCAGAGCCGTGACATAACTTATTGATTATTAAAAGCATAACCATCTTCGTGAACAATGAAGATATCATTTTTCCAACGGAAGTTGGAGATTTCTAATTCATTTTTGAAATTATCTTCAATAAACCACATTTTTAATTTTTTTGTAATAACCATTTGATAGGTATTTATTTTTAGTATATAGCTACTATAGCTACGTGTTTTTGGTATAACAGGTGCACGCAGACCTAGCTTTTGTTTTGATGATTTTTACGATTTTTTTATGAACAATTGTTTCATTCCATAAATATTTAAAGTTTTCACGATGTAACAAAAACCGGAATACTTCATCATTTTCGCTTGATTATTTTGTTTTTTCCAGATTTCTAATTTAAAAAAAATGTTGCTCGGGATTGGATATGTGCTCGGTTGGCGATAGGCTTGCCACCGCTTTGGGAATGTGGGCGTGAAGATACTAAAAGATTTTGTTACTTAATATATAAATATGTTGTAATAATATTTTAAGACATGTACTTCACAAATAAACTATTTTTATTTCATTTACTTTAGCTCTAAACTTATTTACGCGCATAAGCTGCTGTAGGTATACCGCGTACATCCGGTACCTAATTAGCTTCGCTTTTACGAGTTAGGTCGATACAAGTTTGTTATTGTTATAGTTAATAATAGCAATAATTAAAAAAGCTTTACACTTTTTCCTCGTAAAGTTTTATTCATACTTTTGGCCATAAAAATGAGTTTTAACAGCTTTTATAATACATGGTTCGATTCTCCTCAAAAAAAACCTCCTACGTAAAAACAAGTTTATTAAATACCGGGCATCTTTAAGAGTTCAACTTTAGTAACACTATTTCCATTTACGCTATTAATAGGCGACCTTAATTACTTTTAGGATATTTTCGTTCATCGATCACAACGACTTCAGAACCGATCGATGGTATTGTACTATGCAGCAGCTCGCCCGGATTGGTACCACTGCCTTACTTAGTTACATACATAAATAAATATATGCTCTAAGCCATATATAATCGATTTATATCTAAACGATACTGTAAACCAAATAAACTCCAACTATGTAGTTCGTAATAGTAGTTGAATGCTTCCAAACATGTATCAGCTATTCATGGTACCTTGGAGTCCTTAGACCATTGTTTTCGTTCACAATAAAGCGTCCGTAGCAACCTGCTACAAACAGTTACGTGAAGCTATTCGGCAAGGCAATATGACCTACAACTAGTATACAAGCAGCTTATAAAATTCACTTACTAATTTTTTTATCGTGCAAATGGAATTTAAACTCACACCTTCCACATATTTTTTTAGCAACTGCTGCCCTTTAGTTTCTTGTAAAAACTCCGAAGAAAACCTAATGTCCGCTCATTGTTTAACTGGTTAGCATTTAGTAGACAAACCAAGTTTGGAGTTATGCTTTTGGGGAGTAATGTTTTTTTTTTACAATTCAATGATGAAGTATCATTGAATTTGACGTTAGGTAGGTAAGTATAGTATACGTTAAGTAATAGCTGTTTAGCTATTACTTGACGTATTATAATAATAACTAGTGGTCGCCCATTGGTCGAAATTCGACCATAGTAAATTTTAATATCTGGTTGATAAAAACGTTGTTTCCAAATTTTATGAATATTTAGTGCGCCATCTGTGATCTTTTATCGTTATCATCAATATATTTTAATGTGTGTGTCAAATGCATGGTAGTACGTGTAATGTTTTATTTTTTGAAATAATGCACTTTATAAACATTATCATTACAAATATTAGCGTTCCGCACTTCTCCTACACATAAACTATAAGTGTGCCAAATTTCATACTCCTCCTTCAGCGCAATTTTCGTAAAAACGGTGCAAAGTTTTTGCTTCACATATTAATATTATGATAATATTATAATATTAGTACTATGCCCATCATCTTGATGCGTGGCAATCTACAACTGTGCGATTCCGAAGACATTTCTTACCCCGCACAATACTTTGTGGAATCAGTTACTGAGGGCGGTATTCCCCAACGATTATAATTTAGGAACCTTCAAGAAAAGAGCGTACTCATTCCTTAAAGGTCAGCAATCCGTCTGTGATACTCATGGTGTTGCGGATGTCCGTGGGCAGCGGTGATCAATTTCCATCAGGTGACCCACTTGCTCGTTTGCCTCCTCTTGTATAAAAAATGCTAGTTAAGGCTTAATTCATGCCAATATATATTTCTCGTTGCTTTTAACACTTGACATTAATAAACTGACAGTAGCCTCTAAGTAGCAGATACGGACTTACTTGAGGATATTTTTAGGCAACCGATTTTCATATATTTTCTAATATACTAAATTTGTTATTAAATATTTTTGACCCCATTATCAGGTCAGTGAAGGTCAACTTGATTTCGGATTTTAGACCAAAAAATGTCGTTACATTTCTGGCGTAAAATGAACTACATTAAAAAAATAAGTTACATCTATGTAAATATCTGGGGGACACGCCAATGTCACGGCAAGACAAGCCAAACAATGTATTTTTTTTATTAAATCAATCCCCACAATTTATAATTTAAATTGTGAGGGGCGATTTATGTATGTACGTATGATGTACATAGGTACGAAACCTTGTTTGGGTTTTACCATACGTAATTGATTTCATGCTAAAGATACGAAGAGCGAACAAGAAGTTGCTTAGGTATATATTACAAATTAAAATAATAGATGTCATCGGGATTTTAATAAAAATCAGCATTAAAAAACCATCAGCCCCTTAAATTCAGAGATAATTGCTACAAATTTTAAAAAAAAGTATCTTCACGCCCATATCCCCGAAGAGGTAGGTAGAGGTACAACCAAGGCATCCACGATTAGTCGAAGACAGCCTGTCGCCAACTGGACACATATCCAATCCCGAACAACATTTTTTTTATTACAAAATAGATAAAACCAAATTGTCTTTTTGTTGCTCGACCCGGGATTCGAACCCGGGACCTCATGCAGTCAAGTCTAACACCTGAACCGCTAGACCACAGAGGAGAGCTTGTAGTAAGAATTATTCCGATTACTTTCAAATTTAGATTATATCTACGGTCCCGATGGATACAAACCAATGTTTACAGCCGTCTAGAATACTTATTAATATATCGCCCGCGCACAAAAGTCATATTTTACATTTTCCTATAGTATTCTGTTTAGACATGAAAGCGAAACAATCACACACAGTTTCACTTGAAAATATTAGAGGCATTATTGCAAATGTAAATGTGCAAGTTTTAAAATTGTATTAAGCTGTAAATAAGTATTTGGCAATAGCAGGCAGTTTTTATAGTACATAAATGTTTTTCCTACATATTTAAAGTTACACATTATTGTTTTCGCTGATGACATATACAATCTTGTTAACAAACATGGACTAGGGTAGATGTATAATTAAGTTTATATTGTAGTCGGCATCACTTCGTAATAAACTATAATACAATGTTGAACCTTGGAGTAATATAGTTTGTGTTTATTAATAAAGCGGCTATAGTGTGCATTAAAAAAATCGTTTAACAAACAAAAAATAGCATACGGTCTATGAACGGTACTGTGAACTTCTCTTTTTTGAAATCGGTAAAAAATAGTGATTGAGTTACTTATTAAATAGTACCTACGAAACTGAAAAATTAACATACAAGAAAAATGACCTAACCTAAATGGAATCTAAAAAAATCGAAAATTATTTGTTTTGATAGGTTTTGACATACCTAACACACATTATTTTTTTTACAATT
>NJDC01058183.1:137948-149896 GCA_002245475.1 Calephelis virginiensis | reverse complement strand
CTAGTGCTCTCACTAACCTAGGCTTAGTGAGAGCAAAAACTATCTTGTGACTGGACGAGATTCTTCCCGTGTTGGTCCGGGCTCCTTTGCATAATAGACCATCTGCCTTCCTGCCAGGCAGCTTGTCAACGGCGAGCATAGGCTTATCGTCACTAACACCGTGACATCCTACTAGGTGGTAGAGTTTCGCAGCGACTCGCCCGGATTAGTACTACCGCCTTACCTATTCCTACGTACTATATGACGTACTTATGACGTGTTCCGGTTTGGAGGGTAAGGTAGCCGGTAAATTTACTTTTGCTCGAGTCCTAACATCCCGGCCTCAGGTTGGCAACGTACTATTACCACCTTTGGTGTCTCTAGGTGGCGTGAATTTCTTACCATCAGGAAATCCGTCCACTTTTTTGCCTTCCATTATCATAAAAAAAGATGTTAGCCTTTTCAGAAGTTTCCTAAGCCACGAAAATCAGTTACTCGAGTTAGCCAGTTCGTTCGTTTTGAGAGACGAGGTGGATGTAATAGCGAACGCACCTCATTTCTCAGAATGGTATCACTGGCAACGCACACTGGTTGAATGTGTTTGCTTTCAGTGTCGATTAAATAGTTTTTTTAATAGTATCAGAGGTTGACAATAGTTGCTAAACTCTTATATAATGTAGGAATAATTTTTATTCTCTAGTTTATGATTTTTACCACACATATGTAAGTCAATATTGTTCAGCTCGTCTAAACATTTTAGACTGAAACTCTGTCAAACACATCTGATTTTTATCATTGTTGCTTTAAATTTCTTCTGAAGTTTTTTGCATATTAAGTCTGATTTTGTTATGACAAGTCTCAATCTACGTGTATGAATAGAACGTAATAAGCGGTTGGTGTCCTCCAGGGGTGCAATCTAATGCAAGCAATGTATTCTGTCGTTATATAAGCTATAAGGATACAAAATATTTGCAATGATCACATCGCTCATTCTCGTCTTCTAGCTGATCATCATCTAGAGATCGTCTTGTAGCTGAATTTTGAAATGTTTTTCTTTTTGGTATTTCATATAACACATTTAATCATAAATAGCTCACTCCGAAATGATCAAGTAAAATTTCTAAATACTAGTTTAGTTTTGGTAATAATACATTTGTGTTTGAGGTCAGTGAACAAGCATATGACTCACCTGATGGTAAAAGAAGATCTTGGCCCGTAGATACCATAGATGTTATAGGTGTGTTCTCTCTCCTTTGACCGAAATGTTAGACCTACTGTGTAAATCTCGCGACTTCCCTACCCTCTAGATGGGATCATGTAACGTAAGGCGGTAAATAACTGGATATTTTGCTGCTCAGCAGACTAACACCATTGATCTTGACAGTGTTGACTTATTTAACCTGTGGTCGGCTATTGCTCAAATTATTAAATTAATGTTTATTCCACGAAATATTTCAAGATCTGTACAACTAGTATATATTTCAATTATGATATTTTAAGTCAATATGTTGAATAGTATTTGATTTACCTAATAATGGGAAAAGGCGTCGGTATTCGCTATTTTTTATTATATATCGACCGTTTTTAATGGAACGGTTTGTACATTATGTGCCGCTTTCCTTATTGCCTTATCTAGGTCAGTTGACGCCATATTATGTCGGAATATAATAAACGTTAGTGTACTCCCCTTGGTTGTTGTATTATCGTTGGTCGCTATGGAAGTAAGGACTTCTATTCAGTTTCAAAAAAGTTTAAGTGTATATTTTTCTATACTAATATTTAGAATTAAATAAACATTTCCAAGTATTATTCCTGCCGCCATAACGTCATGACGTGTTCCGGTTCGGAGGGTAAGGTAGCCGGTAAACTTACTTTTGCTCGAGGCCTAACATCCCGACCTCAGTATGGCAACGCACCATTACCATCTTTGGTGGCGGCGTGAATTTCTTACCATCAGAAAATCCGTCTGCTTGTTTGCCTTCCTATGACATAAAAAAAGTAGTACATAATCATTTTCCGCCTTACTTCTTAGTTTAGCCAAACACTGTTTAAAATTGACATCCAAC
Source organism: Calephelis virginiensis (assembly GCA_002245475.1). Taxonomy (NCBI): domain Eukaryota; kingdom Metazoa; phylum Arthropoda; class Insecta; order Lepidoptera; family Riodinidae; genus Calephelis; species Calephelis virginiensis. Next base: position 147,851 of record NJDC01058183.1, on the reverse strand, counting down.
TAATAACATGCGACTCGTGAAAGACATGTCAGCTTGTTATTGGCTGAAAATCCAATTTTAGACACTGTTAACTAAAACGCTTTTTTAAAGAACGTTTACATTTTTTGTAGTATATATGGTTTATATCTAATAATTATTCAGTATTGTGGAGTCTATTTTTTGTAAAACTATTAAAGTCTCAGTCTTATTGTTATAGCATATTATTTTTGTTCATATTATTATGATTGCAACTAAGTATTATTTCAAGACATCCTAAGCAATACATACTCGATTGTTTTGGCGCCTACACAGAAATATATAAATATAGAAAAAACAAACATGAATGTTGGATAAGTTACACAAATTGAACCAAAGTAAACAAATTATATGCTTGTGTTATTCTAACAATAGTGGGTGTTAATAATAGTGGGTGCTACCTAACAATACTAATACATGAAAATACTCAAAAATATATACGACTAAATTTAATAAACACCCAGACCTGGAAATGCAGAGAGCTAAATGTTAGCTATAAAAACACTTGCCCCCGTCAGGAATCGAACCCGAGCCTCGCTAGAAATCCTTTATAGACATTGTCATTACAGATCAAGGTCTTCTAATAGTTTTGGCTAAAAATTAGAGAGATCAGTATTAAAACATATACCTACTTTATCATCGTGACTGGCTTCTTTTATGAAACGCCGTCATTCTGGCGCTTTGGTATCGATTTACTAGGATTTTGGCAGGGATATAACGTTAGAAAAGATATTCGATAATACACAGCTTAACATATAAGCTTTACGGAGAGCGGATTTACGTTAATATTTACTTGTTTATTGACAAAGCGGGTCATTAAAAAAAGTCACTCATAATTGTATTTAAATAATTTCGTTGGAACTGTATCCTGTCTTCTTGATTTTATTCTATTGTTCTCTTTATATTAATATTTTCCTTTACACAAGTTCACAGATGTTTATTTTGATCTTTCATAGCAATTTTTTGATAATACTGGCATATCCACTATTTGCCGACACATTAAATTATTATGTAACAATTATTGACGAAAATTGTGTAACCTGAAAATATTATTGACATTATTCTGTTTCAAATTGGTTTGGGTTTAGTTATTTACCTACAATTAAAATAATAATGGTTAAATAACATTTTTAATAAACATTAAAATATTTGCACACCTTAATGTGGTAGAATATGTTGTTGGGTATACTTAAATATTGTTTTAACATCTGATAGATACATATATTTCGCAAATAAATTATTTTTATTAAATTTTAACTTTAATTAAAATTAATATTTTTGTTAGTAGTATTGAAATTAGTTTTTTTAGGTTTAAAAAAAAGGTTATATATTATATATTTATACACTTTAAAAATGAGAGACAGGTTTGTCAGGATCGTGAGGTCTGGCACTCGATACTCTCTGCCTACCCCGTAAAATAATTGGCGTGAAGATATGTATGTATATTAAAATTATAAATTTAATATTTGTTCTAAAGAACGTTAGTTTTTTAAAAAAATTCAGTATGTAAATACTTACAAGGAATTAAAATAACATTTCAATGCATTTGTCTCGTTTCCATGACATAAGCTATTAATTTATGGGGAAATATGTACATTTTTGCAATAAACTTCCCGAACAACCTCTACATAAAAAATGTATAAGGTACCTAAACCTTAATTATAGAAATAATATCTTTATGTTAAGTATGTTATGTTTGCAGAATATAAATCTAATAATAATGCGTGACATTGATTGCTTTTCATGATAATCTCTTAAACATTGAGTTTTTGTTGCCTTTATGATCCGGCGATAGATTTTAGAGTTATATAGATGCATCACATGACGTGCCCTTGGTATGGTCTATGTGAAATAAACGATTTTCTATTATATTATATTCAAATACTTGATAAGCTAATGCTTAGGTAATTGTTTCATGCACTCAATTTAATGATATTTTATTTTTGAAATTGCTAGACTTTGATTCGGTCATAAAAAAAGGCAAAATTATTAAAATTAATTTTACATGTTTGGTGGGTAGGTAACCAAAACGTTGGTTAAATCTCAATCTCTAGAACTTTTTTATCTCTTTCTTCTGTTTCGTAACTTATAAAGTTTCTCAAAAAATTATAATGTTTTTATCTTATGAAATATATTATGCTTTGCAGCAAGGGTTCAGATAAAATTACTTGACACGCAAAATATTATTAACAAAAACAGAGTTCGAACTGCTACTGGCCGTAAAATATGGGCGGAAAACGGGGGTGGCGGGTGAGGTGGAATGACGTCACGCCTTCGATCCGACGTCTGTCTACTAAACCTCCTTCCCATAGTAGCATTCAAGCATCTTCATCAATCGCGTCTCTCTCTCTGCTCGCTAGCTGAGGGCTGCACGACCTTCGTCTGTGAATTAAATAGTGAAAACATCTTGTTTTTTTTCTTTGGCGATGGACTCCCGTCTTTTAGTCAGTGTTTCTTTAATATGTAATCAGTGCTGTGGCTAAGGTGAGCTTTGCGCTAGTTATTTATGCTGTTTTTAGAATAAATTTGTGATTTATATTAGAAGTATGTAGCTTATATGTTATTTTTTAAGTATAGTGCCTACCCATAAAACATTACAATATATTCTAATCTTGATAATTTGTAACGTGCTTTGTTTCTGCATATTGTTTCTCATATTTGCAATTTGATATTCCAGTAACTGATGGCAGCAAAAAACTTTTTATGAAGCCAAGTCGGCTATCACTCTTAAATTTTATGATTTCCATGGGCTTCTTAGAAATTGCAATGGATTTTCAATTTATCATTTCATTTATTTAGTGAGATATTGATTTTAAATAGACAAATTTAATGAAAAATTTTTAACATTACAATAAACTTGACATAATCTAAGTAGTTTGTAAATTATAACCATTCATTATAAATTGATAGTTATAAACTGATATTAATATTACCTAGTCTCATAATACTTTAAAATAAATCATATAATAATTAAAAAAAATCGATTCAATCTTTACAATATTATCTGATTCTCAGTACGTGGAGAAGTGTTATTTTATACTGGGATATTGATTGCAATAATATTTATATTTAAATCGCGAATATAATTTAATCAAGGGCAGGCACCACGGCCTTGTCAACACTCGACATTGCCGTACTCCAGATTGGGAGAAGAAGTATCTTAGCTTTGTGATAGCAAATAGATGAAAAAAATAAGTTAGGTTTTTGGGTATGCAACTTCCAATTCATACCTATGTCAGACATTCTATCGGCTTCTTTGTTTTAAAACCCCATACAATTAAGTAGGTAGCAAATTACATTTTGTTTGATTTGATGTCGCCTCAAGCAAGCGGGTTTGCTTTTTTTTCAACTGCATTACTGAACTGCATCTTCGTTATTTTTGTTTCTTTATGAAAATTATATCACGGAACTATATTTTTTCTTAGAAAATATTGATATGTTCATGTATAGATGTAATTTACGTTTATTTTAGGTTCAATTGTACCTAACTGATTCATATTTACTATAATTTGTTTATACTTCATTGTTACATCTGATGGATTTAATACTTATGACTTTTTAATTAAGCTTGATAATTAATTAAGTACCTACGGCATTTTATAAAAAATAGTAGAAACAAGAGATTCCTTAGGTACTTTCCTTTTTAGTGATTTTTTCAATCGAGAGAAATTCGAATTTGTAGGCCGAGTGTGAGTTTTCGAGAACTTCTTGCTGGATATAAGACCGTTAACCGTTAAGAGGTGACAACAACACCATACAAATGGATTGGTTTAATGTCTACTGTGATGTGGTGGTAGAATTGTTTCTTCTAATTCTAAACTTGTGTCAGAGACCAAGAAGTTTTTCTAACAATCCAACGTGGGTTGTTAGAAAAACTTCTTAGAATCTGTAAAAACTCAAAGATGACCAAATAAAAAACTAGCCCAGCCACAAGAACAACCGTCTCTATGTGATTAGAATAACCGTCATATGTCTTAATAATCCAAAAGTTAGAAAAACAACACAAAACCAATACATAATTTAGTTAAGAACTATCTCGATTATGTCAGCTTTTAAACAAAAAAATCGAATCGAAATCGGGCCATCCCATGATGTTGATAATTGTTAGGCCACAGACAGACACACATACCTACACTAACACACACACACTAAACTTATAGCACCCCTGTATTTCCGCCGGGCAATAAATAGTGGGTCAAGATCGACCGAAGATCGATGAGTGATTCTCTCAAGCCGTGTGAAAAACTGGTGCCGGTTTCAAGTGTTGGATTATTTAAACACAAATATTACTGAAGCCATAGAATTTTCCAACACGTGAATATAAAAATAAATATGGACAATACAAAGATTATGAATGTAATTATATTATTTAGTAATATTTTTTAGGATTAGGAAGATAAGATTTCTCCGCGTTGGTCCGGGCTTCTTTGCAGAATAGACCATCTGCCTTCCTGCTAGGCAGCTCATAAAAGGCGAGCATAGGCTTACCGTCACTAGCACCGTGACATCTGACTAGGTGGTAGAGTTTCGCAGCGACTCACCCGGGTTGGTACCATCGCCTTATCTATTCCTGCCGCCATAACGTCATTACGTGTTACGGTTCGGAGGGTAAGGTATCCGGTAAACTTACTTTTGCTCGAGGCCTAACATCCCGGCCTCAGGTTGGCAACGCACCATTACCACCTTTGGTGTCTCTAGGCGGCGTGAATTTCTTACCATCAGGAAATCCGTCTGCTTGTTTGCCTTCCAATATCATAAAAAAAATATACAAAAAAGCGTTCTAAAGATAAATTTTGACTAAAATATAGGTTATGGATCTATATCAGATCTGCAACCGTAGTAGTAAAGAGCCCAACTCTTGAAGTAATCCACCATTCTGTCTGCCTCTGAGAGTATAATAGATAAATGCAACCGGGCCAGGCAGCGTTCGGGAAGCTTTGACAAACCATCTCATTTAAAATTAAAAATTAAATGCAACCAGTATGTGTAACCCTTTTTTTTGGAATGACTAATGTGTTGCCAACCTCGCGGTTTTTACAACTTCACTGTGCTTTGTGTGTTACCCGGAATAACATAACGTAAAACCTGGTGTTTTTTCTTTTGCGTTGCTTTCCTTCATTTTCCAACGGCTGAAAATTTGACAGTATGCAATGTAGATATTAAGTGGGACTGTAAGAAATCGCAGAACTCGCGTTGCCGACATCTCTCGCTCGTCGAATTTATAAACTGAAGTGGAAATGGTTAAACTATATACCTTAGCTAACGTATTATAGATCGTACACCTAGAAAAAAAAACATCTTCTCGCCCGTATCCCTGAAAAGGCAACTTGTTTTTTTATTAAAAATTTAAAAAAAAACACATTCTGTTATAGTTACCCGACCTAGGGATTTAACCTGAGACCTCATGAAGTCAAGTCAAACACCAGGCCGCTAGACCACTGACATACTCTCTAAATAGACAAATCGTCTTTTCACAGGAATAGAGAATTCAAAAGATGGGGTAAAAAAATGGATGGTGGATGGGGTAAATGGACGGGATATAGTTGAAATTAAATCTATATATTAATACGTGATGCTAAAACTTTGAACCCCGTTTTTACGAATATTGCTCGGACGCAGGAGCATAAAATTTGGCAAATTGATAGTTTATGTGTAGGAGAAGTGCAGAACGCTAATATTTTTCAATAATAATGCTTATAAAGTACATTAAATCAATAAATAAAACATTACCCACACTACCATGCATTTGACACACACAAACAAATATATTGATGATAACGATAAAGGATCACAGGCGGCGCACTAAAAAGTTTGGAAACAAAATAGTTGGTCTTGAGTAATGAAGATGGCTTTCTTATCAACAAGATATTAAAACTTGTTATGGTCGAATTTCGACCAATGGGCGATCACTAGTTATAATGATTACGCGACATTGAACCTTGTAAAACTCACACACGGGCTTCTGAAAGAATTGTACTTATGTACCTAGATCTATTTCTTTTTGCCTCTTATGATATTATTTATGAGCATGATTGTCTATGATTGTATATATTTATTTGTTTGTGCATTGCATGCAGTCAGCAAACGTAGGCCTCGACGGCAACCAATGAAAAAAAACTACAAGCCCTTGGTAAGAAAATATGTTTTGTGCACTTATTTTATTACTTTTATTTGTGCGTGTTTTAAACGTATTGCAAACGTGGAATAATTTTGCTTATTTTCATCTATGTTATATCAAAGTTCAATCAAATTTGAAATATCGACTATCATTACTGTAGACAAAGCATAAAAACGTGTAAAAACGAGGCTAAACTCCTTATTTTGGATATTCGAAGTTAATTAAAGTGATTCCATTGGAAATGAAACATGAGTCGACCCCTTGCAGCATGCAAACTAGGAGCACTCGTAGATAGGGATATTCTTAGTACGTATACATGGTTTGCGGATGGTATAATACAATCATTGATGTCACACGTACCTAAGTTTCTTCTCAATTCGTGAAAGTAGATGTTCACTGTATTATTTACTGATTTTCTTTACAATCTCGTACATACGACTTATTATTGTAATGGAATTTTGACATTCGAGATATTTTATAGGTATTATTATGTTCTTTGATGTTTTATAAAATTGAAAAAAAACAAGTGAAAACATATTTTTGTGGTAATAAAAGGCAAACCAGCAGACAGATTTATTTAATACTAGATGTTACGTGCGGCTTCGCAGGAAACCGTTGTGCGATCGGAATTAAAAGTAGCCTAGATATGTTAATCCAGGTCACAATCTATCTGTGTTCACACAAATCCGTTCAGCCATTCGAACGTGAAAGTGTAACAAACATACACACATCCTTACAAACTTCCGCATTTATAATATTAGTAGAATAAAAAAAATTTGCCTATATATACGCATACTAGCCCTGCTGGTGTCAAGTGAGAAAATTGTCGACATTAAGGGGACACGAAGAAATAAGATCTCGGCGATGACCTACATTGTAGACAACGATCTGGCTGTTGCAGGCCTTCTCTTATACTATCTAGGTGATGACCTTGTTTTGGTTTAAAATATAGTAAACAAGCCACAGACCGCTACTTGGCCACAGATTTTTCAAAGATTTTGGTTAATCATAAATTAGTTTTTAAGATGTTTCCCTACACTTCAGCTAGCGAACGGGCGATTAAAGTCAGTTTAGTAGTTTTCCCGTGGTACAGTAAGAAACAAAAAATGGCTAAGGCGCAGATTTATATTTTATCAAAAGTTTGTACAATACTACATTGATTGAGATCAAATCTTGATACAATGTATAGTCCGGTTCAAGGGTTGTTGATAATCACGGAGGTATTTCTGTTGAGCGCCACTTAAACTTATTTTAGGTGTAGGCTTTCTTTTTCCAATGAAACAAAAATTAAAGCGATGGAATATTTTAGACATGTAAGATTGGTACGGACATGTGAACTTGTGTCGTTTTTAATCCATGTTTTCTGAGGAACAGATTAAGGACCGCCATACACCTGAATGCAGTATTTCTTAACACAATCCCGTTTCGAAGTTTCGATACAAAATAATTTTTTCGTCCATATGAATCCATACAAATTCCGTCCGGAAATGTTGCGGGTATATATACCATATATACCATAGATATTTCATAACCAAGTTTAGTAAGAAAATTTCAATTACATTTGGCGGGCCATGGGCGGGCCTTACGTTTGTAGAAATGTCATGTACAAACTATGACAGCACTATGAGCGCATACCATTAGTTTATGGCTTGTAAAATTAACTATACCTACTGAGGCGGATAGATTACCGAGATTGCGAATTGCAATGATTTTTTTGGATTGTCTGGAGAGATTTTTGGGAAATAAAACACACGGTTACACGTTTGCAGGGGCGAGAGTGAGGCGCAGAATGTTCACTTCTTCACTGGGAGTTTTCTTCTTGTTCACGAGCGTTCCCAGTAGCTTTCCTGGAGGACCGACCGCGAATGAATTCCCTCACGTAAACTGTCGCCTTACCCCCGTAGGGGGGCAGGGAAAAGGTTCCGGGGCGTAAGCCCCTTATCCTTAGTTTCATCCGCTGGCTGTAACCACAGCCAGGTCATTGGATGGGGGGAATTCCCTAGGTCAAACCGGTGGTTTTGCCCTCCACTTGCACCGCCCTAGGTCTTCACGTCACCCCGTGCGATCAGCCCTACCAGGTGGAACCCCGTGGGGGGAAGCCCAGCAGGAGCGATCAGTGAACGTGGGTGACGACTTGGCGAGAGCGGTGGAGTGGGGGGGAGGGGGTGTGTCTACGTTAGGTGCGCGGGAGATCGCGCGGGTATGGCTTCGCGTCCGGGGGACGCGCATGCCAGGGAGCGATGTCTGCTATGTGCGAGTGCGCCGATTTCTCGGCGCGCTCGAACATGGTGTTCTTAGTGTGTGTGATGAAGGCCTCAATGCTCTCCATTCGCAAGTCCCTCTGGAGGACGCTATTTCTAACGTACCTCGGTGCGTTGGTTATTCTTCTGATGCAGGCGTTTTCAAGGCACTGCAGGTTCTTCTTTTGGGTACTAGATGTTACGTTGTACCAAGCTGGGGAGGCGTACATCAGTATGGATCTGACGTACGTCTTGTACAACCCCAGCTTCGTTTTCAGAGGGAGTCGCGAGGAGAGCACAGGGCGCAACGCAGACATCGCCGCGCGCGCTTTCCCGATCGTCTCCCCAACGTGGGCTCTTAGAGTGAGTCCGGTGTCCATGGTGACCCCGAGGTATTTAACCTTACGGGACCACTTTATCTCTTGACCGCCGAGTTTGAGCAGCGGTAGGCCTTTGCTTCGCCTAGGTGTTAGGGCCTGCGTCTTATTCACACTCACCGTCAGCCGCCATTTCCCAAGCCAGTCTGGAAGTAGATACAGACTGATCTGAGCCTTGCCGGCCGCGTGTTTCGGTGACATCGACACGAAGAGGTAGGCCGCGTCGTCGGCATACAATGCCAGCGCGCAGCCCACCCCCACGGGGATGTCATCGGTGTACTGCGAATAAAGCGCAGGAGACAGGCAGCTACCCTGGGGTACTCCGGCAGCGATGGGACGCTCGATGGAGAGAGCGTCATCCACCACCACTCGAAATCGGCGGTCTTTGAGGAAGGAGGCTAACATCTTGAGGATTCTGAGAGGGGTGTGGTTTTTGGCCATCTTGAACAGGAGCCCCTCGTGCCAAACACGGTCGAACGCCTTTTCCATGTCCAGGAGAACCGCAACGGATTGCTCGCGCTTATTCAGCGCCGCAGTCAAAATATGCATGACCCTGGACAGCTGAAGGGTGGTGCTGTGTTCAGCTCTAAACCCGAATTGCTCCGGGCGAGGTCGGAAGTGCTGGTGCAAATGCTGCAGCAGGAGTTTTTCGAATATCTTAGACATCGCCGGCAGCAGGGTTATAGGCCTGTAGCTGGCGGGGTCCAAGACATTCTTGCCTTGTTTGGGCAGCATGATGACGTGGCCCGTTTTTCAGGCCGCTGGAAATTCCCCGGTGCGCATGATCCCATTGAACAGGCGCGTCAGTGTCGCTACCGTACGGTACGGCAAGTGACGCAAGACCTTGTTCGTAATGGCATCCGCCCCCGGGGCCTTGTTTGGTTTAGATCTCATAATCTCTCGTCGAACAGAGTTAGGCGAGAAGACTATGGGATCGCGAATGAATTCCCGATTCCCGGTCCCCGTATATATACGATTTCGGGAACGGGATTCTAGAACATTCCATTCCTCACCCCCGGGACCATACTTTATTAAATTTCTTTATCAAACAGTATAAATGTTAAGTTCTTACATTTTACAAACCTATTTTCTAGTCTAGACTTATCCTGGCATACATAGTTGTGCACGCGACTGCACTCGGTATTCACGTGGC
>NJDC01058183.1:106599-129092 GCA_002245475.1 Calephelis virginiensis | reverse complement strand
CCCGATGCCCCCAAATGCGAATAGAGGAGAACCAAATTTTTATATCATCTATTTGCCCATAGATATCCACTTAAATTTCGTACGGGAAAATTCTGAATGTATGTGGTAGCTTTGTATGGATTTGTATGTATGGATAGTTTTGTATGGATTCACTGAGTTCGAATTTTTTTCGAAATGGGATTCCATATCAATATTTCAATCGTGTTTGGTGGGCTTTACACGGTTTCGTACAATGGGAGCTTACGATTTTAGCGACACGTGTCCTGACGTCGCGTGGCGGGACGTGTTGGTACAATTATGTTAATGTGCATGTAAGTTGTTTGGTCAACACTACGGTCAAAGAACCTAAAAGTGGTACCACCGCTTTACCCATTCCTACTGCCAAACTTCACGATTTACGGTTGACATGTTCCGGTTTGGAAGGTAAGCCAGTTAACTTACTGCAAGAGGATTGACATCCCGGCTCTAAGTTAGCAACGCGGTATTCGCATCTTTGGATCTGTGGGTGGCGCATACATTTACCACGAGGAAACCCGTGTCCTTATTTGCCTTCAAACATTTAAAAAAATGCTAAAGTAACTTAAAGATGGCGTTTTGAGTCGCTTGCATAGTTTTGTTGGCTATCGTTACCCCAAATTGTAACACGAAATATGCATACATACGATAACTTAAGAACAATCATGAATTAAAAATTATCTAGATCACGTCAGCTTCCGAAGAAAGCTAATAAAACCCAAAACCATATGGGTTAAAAACAGAAACCGAGAAAAAAACAATTCTTAAGCTTAGTTGAGGGCGGTAACTTGTAAAACACGTTGTGAAAGCTTCCGACGAGCTTCTTAACAGAGGAATGGTTTTTTTTTATTAGATAAGTCTATGACCCCACAGAAACTGTTAAAAGCTAACTGAGTTTGAATGTAATTAATTTCAGGAGAAGTACGACAACAACTGGTGGATCGGACGGCTCGTGAAGGAAGGGAGCGACGTGGGCTTCATCCCGTCGCCGGTGAAGCTGGAAGCGGTGCGCGCGGGGCTGGCGGCGCGCGGCCGGTACCAGCGCCCCCCCTCCGCCCTGCCGGCGCCCGCGCAGCCGCTCCCCAGCCGAGGTAGCACTCCCCCCACGCCCGGTACGTTCACCAACACGCGCTCAACATAATTATTATAATCGCTGACACATTGCCGCCTACCACCATACTGACAGGGAACGTCAACCTTATTAAATGTGATCTATTTAAACATATATTTCTTTAATTATTTGAATTCCAAAAATCACTATTGTGAAATAACAAAATTGTCCTGACACTAATTCTATTTCTAGAAAAAGTGCGTAAATATACGTTGCAATTACTATGTGGGAAATGCACGCTACTAATTACTTTCGCGCAACAACTCATTGTAGACTCGGTAATATATAGACAGCAGACACAGAAAGGGACCGCTTTCGCTATAAAATCTCCACGCCTCTTAATTAAAGAATAACAATGTAATTATCTATATGAGAGAGAGACTAGAACGTGCTAGAACAAACACATATCAAGAGTAAAATAATTGTTAATATTGTCCGTGCAAGTTACTATACTAATCACACTAACTAGTTCCTCTTGGTTTTTAAATCGATCCAAAAAAAGGAGTTTCATTTCGACTGTTTGAGGACGTAATACTAAAAACTATAACAAACTACGCTAATATTAACAAGGTGTTGTGTTTCTTATCTTTAGAAAACTTGTATGCTTATTCTCCTTCTACTATCATGAAAAGAAAGTTATATTAATGTGATAACGTTGTTGGAGACGCTTGTCATATGATCACCTATTAGCATATAAAAAGTAAAAGGTATCTGTATGCCAATATCCCCAAAGAGGAAGACAGAGGCTTAACCAAGTCTCGCACGCTCGACTAGCCGAAGAAACTAAGTCTCACAATCTGATAATTAACAAACCGATCACCAGCCGGACACAAATCCAATTCCAGGGAACATTTTTTTAATATAAAATTGAAAACACATATTTCCTATTTTTTTGTGGCTTGTCTAAAATTGGGACCTCGAGAAGTCAAACCCAACGCCGGACTGCTAGACCAAACAGGCAATAATTTTAATCAGCATAAAAGGTTGACGTATCCTGTGACTTAATGCTAACAATTGACATTTTATTGATAACTTCACTTTTTTTAATAAAAACTTATTAAACAGTACAAAATATTTGAAAAAGCTCATAAAAATCGTCATAATTATATGATCTCTAAATGAGACGAAGTACCTGTAAAATATATACGCATATTTTAAATCACTAGTTTCTTGTTTTCTAACATTTGGGGCGAGCGGGTGGAAGATAGTAAATAATAATTACCTAACACAACATTTCAATTAAAGTTAATTAAATCTAAGAAAATTAAACATCACAGAATTTGTAACATTTTTGCTCTATTTTTTTATTCTATTACAATTTGAAAGTTGAAAAATTATAAATTAAAAAAAAACCCCGACACAAGAACTTAATTTCCCTTTAAAAAGTAAAAAATATCCGAGTTTATTTGCAGAAATTTGGTTAATCTCCCCACTTTCACACCCACAACTTTTAAACCGATTCAGCCGATTTTAATCAAACATGTCTAAGAACACTCGCACATAGGTTACCTTTAATACCAAAACAAAGTAAATTCAAATCACTGTATCCGTTTGGGAGTTATAATGTAACAGACTGACAGACACGTCAAACTTATACTTAACACTCCTCTTTTTGCGGCGGGGGCTAAAAAGCGTTTAAGTTATAAAAGAGAGCTAACTTGCACTTAAGAGCGAACTTTTTAGGATTTATAAGGATTGCAAATGAACAAACCATTTTTCTTTGTCTCAATAGTAGATCAATAGGCAACATGAAATCAGTAACTTATAATGAGCTGGACATTAATTTCACTAAAAAAATTGTTAACATTAAGAAAAAACCATTTCGTTTCTATATTTGATAAGATGAAACAATTTTTGAAGTAGGTACTGGTATGGTATGTAAATCCTTTTTAATAAGGAGTTTCTTAAAAAAATATAGGTTAGCAATGTCGTGTTCTTTAAGAACTAAAACAAAGTTATGTAGCTAAAAGTACAGTAACCAAAAGTAAGCGTAGAATATATTAAGTGCTTCTTAATCAGTGATGTCAGTCAGTCAGTTCTTATGAAAGAAATTGATTCATCTTATAAAATGATAGACAATGCAGTTATGCAGAATTTTCAATGTTTAAAATATGTTTATAATTAGAATGGCAACCAACATTTTTTGTCCCGTTCGTCAGATTTACGTTAATGTATATCCGTCTATACCTACCTAAATATACATACGACTGCATGATTTAAAAAATATTTCCAATTAAGTTTGATGTTTTACGCCAAAAGTGAATTTCATTTTTAATATTAAACTACCTTTTATGATTTATTTTTAAGATTCGTAATAAAAATGTGTGTACCAAATAATGCGAAAAGATAATATTTACTTTTTAAGCAATACGGCTTAAGAATCTTTAGAAAATTAATAAACATATACTTTTTCTCTATTGCATCTCTTACTTCAAACAATCAAGTGGTTAGTTTATTTGTTAAAAAATATCAGAAATTCCCTTGTCACATTTAGATAATATGTATTTAAGTTTTCCTTTTTCACGAGAACATAACACGAAATACTAAAAGGTTGAGAGAAATAAAGGGTTAAGCGAAATTTGTGTTACAATATTTTCGTGTTATGACAAGCAAATCGTATTTTTTTTTAATTTTATAAAATAAAGTCCAAAGTACATGTTCATATTTTTAAATAAAGAAACACTTGTACTGTTTTACGTACCACTTATAATTTATTATTTTGTAAATACCCTACCGGTTTCGCTTATACAGGGAATCATAGGGCTATCATTATGGCTAAAACTTAAACTACTTAAAATATCAAATACAAAGTACATGTTACTTAAAGTTATTGTTTAGTTTTATTTATTTCATTGGCGAGATTTTAATAAGTGTGTCAAACACAGTTTATTTTGTTACGACTGTTTTTTTTTTTCATTTTAGAGATAATGAGGTTTCTTTAACTGGCCCTAACTACTTGCTCCCAAGTGTATCTGACAATGTTTGAAAACTAAGTTACTATTTTGAGCACGGATGTTAAATAGTATACTAACGCTTACCATAATTGGTAATTTATTCTCTAAATCACAAAAATATGTTTATGAGTATTTTTCCCTGAGTTACTCTGATTAAAAAAGGTAGTCTTAGCCATTTTAAACTTTTATTAACTATAATTTGTTAATGATTCAATAAATAATAATCATTTATGTAGATATTTATTATTAAGGCTTGATATTACATGAGAATGTATTAAACACTTATGTTCTTTTTATTAAATGTGCTGTCTCAAATAATATTTTATTAAAAATGTTTTAAATATTGAGGTCTTTTGACATTGAAAAGCTAAATATCGGCCTTGTAGTAAAAAAAAAGGAATTCACGTCCATCATCTTATCTTAACTTTGTATTGAAATAAATATTGATCGTCGTTTCTGGCGCTGAACCTGAAATATTAAAAGTAGTCTTAAATATATTTTAATTTATTATTTTACTGTATTTGCTTTATATCTTGTCTAACTGCTTTGTACTGACACCGTCCATTATCATCGTGCATCAATCGGTGGAAGTTGTCTATTTCCTTGGTCTTTTCTTGCACTCATGTTTGACATTTTTTCAGATGTACCCACATTCGAACGAGGTAAGACCGAATTCACTCATTGACCAGGAAATGTGTCCAATTTTCACCCAAATCTATTTGGCCTTGATGTTATATTACAAAATCTTTATTTATCCTTCGCCTTGTCATATCATTTTCCATGTATCATTCCTGTCTTTAATTTAAAAGGAAAAACAACTTTATTAAGTTGCTTTCTCTTTTACTCCAAACAACCTTATTATTTATTTAGCTTATTATTGGTTCTTGTAAATGCTCAGTGGAATACCTTATTAAGAATTAATCGTTACTTAGATCTCGACATTAATTTTACAGCTTATAATAATTATCATTTTCTGTAATTTATATTTGATAACAGATTTAGTAAATGCCTTTTCTAATTGAGCGCATATACTAATGAGTAACGAGCATTTACACCCACGTTATATATTCAAATCTCAATGTTGTTATTTCTATTTGTATGTGTTTTAATTAATCTATTTATTTCACAATTTACGTTTCATATATTTCGATGTTGTGACATGAAAAGTTGGACCTTTTTAGTGTGTTTTACTCTTCTAAGTTGCAGTATTGTTATTTTTCCGAAAAAATATTTTTGTCTTATATCTTTTGCCTATGAGTAACTTCCAAACTTTTCTTAACGAAGACGTTAATTCTTCTTTCTAATAGTAACAGGAAGCCCATTAGGAAATCAATTTTATTTTTTTAAGTTTATTTTTTCGTTTAGTGATGGCAAAATACAGAGTATGTTCTTTTTGACACGCTATAACAATACTATGACCTAAAAACGAATAATCTACTTACAGCATGTCCAAAAACCAGCCCCTGTAGAGAGCTCAGTGTTGTACTCGTGCTTATAGACAGTATTAAGTCATTCAATATCGCACGACAGTTTGTATTTTGTGTATATTAGAATAAAGACACTGTTCGAGTAAGGAATGTGGTGAACAGTGAAGAAAAAAACCATGTCTAAAAACACCAAAGTTTTATTAGGAATGTAGTTTGAAATTATGGTCCTTCAAAACCCTTTTGAAACAATTATTTATATTTTCTTGTTGTAGTAAATAGCCTTTTCAAATGGATGCTTTATTTAAAATTTCTCAATAACTGTTTGTATTTTCAGGAGAAGATTCAGATTCTGCCGGTCGTGGTCGTGGCGCCGGTGCGCTACCGGCTAGTAAAGAAAAAAGAAAGCCCTTCTTTAAGAAAAATGAGCCTTGCACCCCTTACGATGTAGTACCGTCGATGAGGCCTGTTGTCTTAGTGGGACCATCACTTAAAGGCTATGAAGTCACAGATATGATGCAGAAAGCTCTATTCGACTTTCTCAAAAGACGGTTTGAAGGAAGGTGAGAGAAATTACATACTGTTACTATTCTCACAATACTTTTTTACGTTATTATTAAAGTTACACTTATTTTAATGAAAGTAACCTTAGAATTTCTCAAATGAATAGTATATCCTCTCATAACAACGCTATCTTTAAAATATTTATTTATTATATAATAATCGGATTGGTACCACCAAGGCGGTACCACCTATTATATATATTCCTGCCGCCATAACGTCATGACGTGTTCCGCTTTGGAGGGTAAGGTAGCCGATAAACTTACTTTGGCTCGAGGCCTAACATCCCGGCCTCAGGTTGCCATTACCACCTTTGGTGTCTCTAGGCGACGTAAATTTCTTACCCTCAGGAAATCCGTCTGCTTGTTTGCCTTCCAATATCATAAAAAAGACCCTACGCCCTCCTCCCAGAGACCTCGTAAAAGGCGAGTGTGGGCTAATCGTCATTAGCACCGTGACATCTGACTAGGTGGTAGAGTTGCTCAGCGACTTGCCCGGATTGGTACCACTGCCTTATCTATTCCTGCGGCCTTAACGTCAGCACTTACCGTTAACGTGTTTCGATTCGATGGATAAGGTAGTCTGTACACTTACTTATGCTGGAGGCCTAACATTCCGGCTTTAGGTTGGTAGCTCATCGTTATCACCTTTGGTGTCTCTAGGCTTCGTCAATATCTTACCATCCTGAAATCCGTCGGCTTATTTGCCTTCCAATACAAAAAACGCCTTATCAATTGTTTTGGTTATCACAGAATTTATAAATGGACAATTCTGAAACAAGACGAACAGACACGAATGACAAAAAATGTTTTTGCAATACTGTACATCTGAAATGTTTTCGCGGCAAGGCTCTTCTGTTATGGTTTTGCGATTGCGACTTAGAAACTACCGAACAGATCACCTCACATTGTAAATTTATCATAAGAAACACATCATAAGAAAAAACTTAATTTTATTAATTAATAAATTTAAAGACATAGCTTTAATAGCTACACTGATATTTGGGAATTATACACTACTAGCGGCCCGCCCCGGCTTTACACGGTTGAAGTATGTATATACCTAAACCTTCCTCTCCAATCACTTTACCTATTAAAAAAAACCGAATCAAAATCCGTTGATCAGTTTTAAAGATTTAAGCCCCTTTCCCTATCTCCCTTTGTATAAAGGGACATAGGGAAAGAGGAAGGGACTGTGTTTTATACTATGTAGTGATTAGGCGGTACAAACTAGTAAATCTTCCTTTAATATTTATTTATTTATATAATCAAGTGATAAAACATTGGCCTGTGTGATTTAGCAGTCCAGATGTTGCACTTGACTCCATTAGGTCTCAGGTACTATTCCCGGATTGGGCAACAAAAATAAAATGTGTTTTTTTATGTATACAAAGGAATATAGGGACAGAGGAAGCGACTTTGTTTTATACTATGTAGTGATTGGGTAGAATTTTTTAGTAGTAATTTTAAATAGCAATTAAAGATCGGTTTCGAAATGTTGGTCCGGGTCCCCACGTGTAGGAATATCCACCTTGTCCCGGACGGCAGGATAGTCGGTAGACTTGCTCATTATACTTTTAACGCCACGTAACAGGACATAACATATAACAAGTGCTGACGTCTGTAAAGTCACAGTTGCCCCTTATCACCAGAAGAGTATTCGCTGTTTCATGTAATAAACTAGTATTATAAAGAAGCAAGGTTTGATTTTTTGTTTGTTTGAAATCAATAGGCTCCGGAACTACTGGACCGATTTCAAAAATTCTTTCACTTTTAGAATGCTACATTATCCCTGAGTGACATAGCCTTTGTTTCATAAAAATCGGTGCAGTAGAAGGCCAGTTGCGCAGGTGAAGCTGCGTGAAACTGCTAGTATGTAATAAATCACTTACCGCCTATTAAACAAGACACAGACAATACCGTCTTTACCATAAGGGCACACGGGGCCAGTGCCCAGGGCCCCCATATTCAGAGGGCCGCGAAGGATCGACTATTTCACTAAATTTTAACCTAAAAATATTTTGGCTGTGTGCGTTACGTTTTTTTCGTTGCCCTAATTCTTGAGCATTCAATTTCGCAGCTTAACAACGACTAACTACTTTTTCAATAATTATGAGCATACAAAGTGACATTCTTCAGAAAATTGAGTTTGAGGATTTAATAGATGTTGCTCAACAGAAATCCAAAAATAAACTATTATTGTAATCATAAAAATAGCAGCATACCAATATTATTAATGACATATTGTAATTAAATAATGTAATTGATTACCCAAAAAACATAGTGAAAAAAATTGTAAAGTTTGACTTCTTTATATTCCAAAAGGGCCTCAAACTATTTTGTGCGGTAGGGCCCCAAGTTGTTTTGTGCCCAAGGGCCCCAGCATAATCTAAGACAGCCCTGGACACAACTCCAAGGTTCAAGTTAACATTTTAGTCTTTATTAGGATGTGTTGGATATATCAATTTAAACCTCGGATTACCTCCTTGGTCTATGTTTATTATAAGACGGTTTAATATGAATTACTAAATTTACAATCTAGTGAACTGTTCGTTTTCAGTGTCTATTTTCTGCTCATATAGTATTATTAATATTAGTACGAATATTAAAATAATTTACCTAATATTCCAGGATAATAATAACCCGTGTGATGGCGGATATATCGCTTGCTAAGCGATCGTTGCTCAACAATGCTTCAAAACGAGCAATCGTGGAGCGTGCCAACTCTCGATCCACTTGCCTCGCAGAAGTTCAGGTACTGATTACTTCGACTTTTTCAGGATTATCATCACCCGAGTGACCGCGGACATATCTCTGGCGAAACGTTCCTTGCTCAATAACAACCCACCAAAGAAACCCATTATGGACAGAGCGAATTCGAGAACGAATTGCCTCGCTGAAGTTCAGGTTCGGTGCTTGGGTGTGGTACTAACGTAGGACCATACGTATTTATTAACCCACACGCATGAGAAACCGAAGCACCAACAATGTATGCGCTTGAGTATTTAAAAGCGTGTTTGCTTCTCATATCGAGTCTCGAAATGTCATTCTCACTTATGCATCTTGCTACTAAACAATTAACATTACATTTATTTTGGGTCAGTCCATCACAAGAATGTCCTGCCGCCTACCATAAGGCCATTATGTCGACTAACTTCATGTGTTTTTAAATATTATTGCTATATACCTACTTGTGTAATTAAAAAAAATGTATTTAAAATTAGTACGTGACTGCAGATTCCCATGTCTCATGTTTGTCTTGTTAATTTCTTACCAATTTAAATTAAATATTGATTATTCATTCGCTTTTTTTCAATGTATTCTATAAAACGCCCATTTTCTCACATGAACTTGTCACTTTTAGTTTATCTCTTCCATTTTCTATACACGGAAGAAATCGATATTGAATCCGTAGGGCGAAGATCTTATTAACACAAAGGTAATTTGATAAATTATCATTTGAGTTTAATTTTCTAGTGGGCAACCTATCCATTATTTTATCTTCGCATTATTCAGTTTCTGAAAATTGATTTACATTATTCTTTAAATATATTCGTTCTATCATTTTTTTGATAAAAAAACAATATTTAATTGATTTGATTGTATTTAAGAGTATATTAACATCATGTTCTTTCATATTAAACATGTAAATTCGTTACTAAACCATTCTATTTTATCATAAGATTATGTGATTTGATCTTACCATACAATTTTACCTCAAGCTTTTTACTTTTTCTACAACAAAACTTATTCCTACACAAGCGACCAAAATTGTACGTGTTTGTAATACCTTGTTTACGTTATGGTTCCATTCCAATTATGGTTTCAAACATTATGGTTCCACAAAATCCTTTAGTACCTACTCCATATTCTTCTTAGTTGCAACTGTTTAAACAATCCTGAACCTCATGAAAGTTTGTGTCTACTCTATATTATCAGAGTATGAAGATGTGGTTGAAAATATGTAATCTGATGATATTTGCAGACGGAAATCGAAAGGATATTCGACCTGGCGCGAACTCTTCAATTAGTTGTGTTAGACTGTGACACCATTAATCACCCTTCACAATTGGCGAAAACTTCTTTGGCGCCAACTATTGTGTATCTAAAGATATCTAGTCCTAAGGTAAGATTTATAATCTATTACATCAAAACAATGCGTTCATGGAATAAAATATTATTGTGAATGCGTTAAATATTTCAGTAACGAATTCCGCTTTATTCAGAAACTGCTAGAACTACACAGTTAGGATTTGGTGGGTGATTGTATTCTGTGAACCAAACAATTTTAAACATAACCAAAAAAGGTTATGACGACGAAGGAACTGCTTATTCTTTGTACCGGTACCAGCTCTATCCTTTTGACCATATTCAACGTAGAGCGTCTTGGGCAAATTACCAATCGGCTTGATTTTTTAGCGTTGCGTGTAAATGTTTGGTCATTCAAACTTTCTACCGTATCTACCATGGGGGATGCTCAGGGGAGTTGTTTGGTTTGATTCCTGCCGCTGAGTTTTACCTTCGGACATCGCGTCAGAGTTTTAGGTATCATGCCCACCACCTTGCGATTCCGAAGACCCCATTTCTTACCCCATACAACACCTTTGTTGAACCAGTTACCAAGGGCCGTATTTCTACACGAGCATGTCTTAGAAACCTACAAAACAGAGAGTACTCATTCCCCAAAGGTCGGCAACGCATTTGTGATACTCCTGGTGTTGCGGGTGATCGACGGTGTACACCTTCCAACAGGTGACCCACTTGTTCCTTTGCCCCCTCTTCCATGTAACAAAAAGTTGTAAAAACCGTAAGCAATATTGAAGTCATTTCAAAAAGTGCCACTTTTTATGTCATAATATGTGACATGATTTATGTGAACAAATAGGTTGCTCTCCTGATTTTCTAGTTCTGTATCTTCTAAATCTTTCTTCTGAATTAATTAATTAAAATAAATATTTAAACAATAATAATCTATCTTTTAAATAGTTGTTGAAATGTGTCTTTTAAATAGTTGTTGAAATGTGTCTTTTACAATCAAAATCAGAAAACACTTTATTCGCGTAAAGTCTATGCATGTATGATCTACGCCATAGACTTAAGTACTAATAAGTTACTATAGTAAGTGTTACTTGTGCGCATCGACATTTTTATAAACTACTACCGGATTGAAATCGCGGCCACACATTGAGAAGATCCGGCGAAAAACTCAGCGAGCACGCCTTTTTTCAAAAATAGTGTAACCTTTTAAACTGATAAACAAGTTATTTGTGTAATTTTTTCAGGTCTTACAAAGGTTAATAAAGTCGCGAGGTAAAGGACAGAGTAAAAACTTATCTGTGCAAATGGTAGCGGCGGAAAAGTTATCGCAGTGTCCTACGGAGATGTTCGACTTAGTCCTCGAAGAAAATCAGCTAGAAGATGCCTGTGAAAGTATTGCAGCGTATTTAGAGGTAATTTAAATTTGACTTTTAACATATTTTCACAAGTTTTTATTCAAACTTACATAGCACGTGCATATCGCAATATTAAATACCTTCTGCGACTAACAAGAGCAAAAATAATGCATTAAATTTGAGTGTTCTGAGATTAACAAGTAAGTTAAGCAGTATTTCATCAGCTTTATTGTATTAGAATGAATATTGTTTTTATATAAACTTGGCTTACGGTGTTATGCTGGCGACTGAAATAACTCATGTACAGTGTGTTTATTTATTCTATTTGGATTATAATAAATAATAATTGATTTATTAATATCTAGTATGCTAGATAGGATGCACAGTACAAAACGACAGTTATAATTTAAGCGCCTCTCTTGCGTGTCTTGCCGTGATGACTCTGTCATTTTCCGGCCTGGGGGTAGAGTGGTAGACTTGCATAATACGGTTAACATCCCATCCTCAGGACAGCGACTTGCCTGTAACATCTACGGTGTTTATAGGCCACGATTGTTTCTTACTTTTAGGAGTGCAGTATTATTGTTTGTTGACCTATTACATGAAAAAAATATTCTAATGTCATCGCATTGTCATGTGTTTTTAGAATAAGTGAACCTCGAGAAAATAAAAGTATTATTTCAAAACCGATATCTCCTATAGACCACTACATGACTAGGGGTATAATAAGAAATCATCTTACATTCAAGGGGTAGGATTTACCACATTGTATTATTAAAACTATTTCTTAAAACCCAATGCAAGCCCCTACTCAAGCTTACATTAATAACATAACTTCAATTTGTTTAAAAATGTTGGTCTGAGTTTAGTATTTATACTATATCCAATTCATTTAACACTTTCAATTGCACGGGATTTTATCATTATACGCTATCCAATATGGGAAGTATATTTGACCTGGAATTTAAATAATTTTTAGCAATATTGGGCCGCCACGCATCCGCCGACTGCGCCGCCGCGGAGTTCCGCTGCCACGCACGTTCCTCTCGCGCACGCTCCCGCACATCCGAACGCACAGCATGCGCAACCTGGTGAGTGTTGATTATATAGCAAATACGCAACCACAAGAACAATATAGGCACGGCTAAACGCGCTTAAGTCCGTCTAACATCAAAGTGGAGGAGCGAAGCATAAAGGCGAGTGATTAACGGTCAAGTTATGTTAAAGTCTAATAAGTAAGGAACATTGCTGTAATTCGAATTTCGAATTCACGCCACAAACTAAAATCTTGGTTAACGTAAAATCGGATGTAGTAAACTGTAAGCAGGCTTTTCTTTTATGTTTTACGCAGTGATGCATAGTTGTTACACCAACAGCGTAAACAGAAGCGGAGGCGTAGCGTAATTACCACATTGCTGATAAATTTAAAAAAATTGATATAGATGGCGTGGTCGTGTTTTATGTAACAAAATACGTTAGTAACAGGTGTAAATGTTTTGTTTTCTTTTTACGCCACAAACTAAAATCTTGGTTAACGTAAAATCGGATGTAGTAAACTGTAAGCAGGCTATTCTTTTATGTTTTACGCAGTGATGCATAGTTGTTACACTAACAGTGTAAACAGAAGCGGAGGC
This sequence comes from Calephelis virginiensis, assembly GCA_002245475.1. Lineage (NCBI taxonomy): Eukaryota > Metazoa > Arthropoda > Insecta > Lepidoptera > Riodinidae > Calephelis > Calephelis virginiensis. Next base: position 116,001 of record NJDC01058183.1, on the reverse strand, counting down.
GTAGCGTAATTACCACATTGCTGATAAATTTAAAATAATTGATATAGATGGCGTGGTCGTGTTTTATGTAACAAAATACGTTAGTAACAGGTGTAAATGTTTTGTTTTCTTTTTAATATTTCCACTTTAATTAACACTGAGCCTTATTCAAATTAGTGTACTATATATTACACATGCACTGTAAAAAAACTCTTTTGCATGAAAGTAACATTTTAATTTTCCTTGACAAATAACATTTTAATGTCCGTCTTTATACAAATCAATCGTTTAAACTAAATTTTAGTTTTAGATAAATAATAATAAATGAATATATCTGGACAAATTACACAAATTAAAATCTAACCCCGAAGTATGCATATTATATGCTTGTGTCATGAAATATTTAAATAGATACAAGAATAAATTTAATAAACACCCAAACCCGGAAATGCAGACATCTAAATGTTCATCACACAAATGCTGCTAGGGAATCGAACCCGAGCCTCGCGGTTAGTCGGCGTAGTTAGGCGTGTACGCTAGCCACTCGACCAACGATCATTTATCGTCAAGTAATAGTCGCGTATTTTATTATGTATATTTCACTATAAATTATAGACAGATCAAACATAAAGAGTGCAATATACATCTTCCTATAAATAATGTGTAGGTGCAATAAGTACAATCGGTGATGATAAAAACGAAGGGTTTACATTTTTTTATACAGAATAAAGATTATGTATAAAATCTTAATACCGCATGTGACTTAAAACAAAGCTTGCATCTTTTTAGACCTGCTTTCGAAGATCCTTATTTTATCAAACGTAATGTGTTCCGAATTCTAGACAATGGCACATTTTATACGTTTTGCGTAGAGGGTTTTAGATATCCTACAGGTCTTTTTAAAATATTTGTTTCGTGTATTCTAAAGAGATTTATAGGCTCTATTCAGCTAATTGAATTGAGGGATTCGATCCCGGAAACGGTCAATTGAATTGAAGCGAGCGCTAACTTTGTTGTAGAAATTAAATAATTTCCAACTTAGCTTAATGTAGGCTGTACTTGTGGAATTCGGGATTCCGCTATAATATACCAGAGTGCATTCAATATGCCATATTTTTCAATTAATACTAATTTCGTGTTTTCCATAATACCAATCCCCAACCAAAAGCATTACCGCACTACAAGGAGTTAAAAGCACTCCCTCAGCCATTACCTCAATCTTCGAGCCTCTTTAGCCTGTTCCAATCCAAGGGGATTGCACAATGCATAATTTCGAGCAAAGTTAAGCCTAGGATCTCAATTTTTCTTTGTACCTATGATATTGGAAGGCAAACAAGCAGATGGATTTCCTGATGGTAAGAAATTTACGTCGCCTAGAGACACCAAAGGTGGTAATGGTGCGTTGCCTACCTGAGGCCGGAATGTTAGACCTCTAGCAAAGTAAGTTTACCGGCTACCTTACCTTCCAAACCGTAACACATCATGACGTTATGGCGGCAAAAAAAGGTAAGTCGGTGGTACCAATCCGGGTGAGTTGCTTCGAAACTCTACCACCTAGTAGGAAGTCAAGGTGTTAGTGACGGTAAGTCCATGTTCGCCTTTTACGAGCTGCCTGGCAAGATGGCAGATGGTATATTCTGCGAAGGAGCCCGGACCACACGGGGAAAAATGATCAATACTCACGGAATAATTTAGTACCGCCATCCGGGCGACAGATGCAAATATTGTGCAGCTATGATGAGCCTTCTCCTGGCCTCTAATTTTGACCCCACTTTCTTCACCAAGTCTCTTTTGAGGTACAATTTGCGACTTCTCATCGTCTGCTTCACAAAAAACAATTGTGATCGGGCTCCTTTCCTTTTTTATTTTCGAACCTGCTCTTTTTAGATCTGTACTGGTCTCTTGGTATTGCTGCCAAGTCCTTTTGACTGTTAAATGACCCACTTTTAGTTGTTGAACACTTAAATCTTTGAACGATTTTTCTCCAACCGGCTTCTAAAAACTTTTCTAAATAAAATACAAGGAAATACGCTTATTTAAAAAAAAACAATAGTTAAAATTATAATTGCAGATTATGTTAGCTCAACTTTCCTAACTGACTACTGGGTTTCAGTTTTCCCGTTTTCAAAACAATTTTTATAGTAAACATCAGTTTTCTTTTGTTATTTCTAAAATTTAGATTTGAAAGTCACTTTTTTAAACTAATGGATTCTTTTTCTGTGTCATGCCGGATACATTGTATAAGAAGTAATATTTTTATAGTTATTGGTTGATTTAACAAAAGAATCTAACATGTCAATTTTTGCAAAAGACTTTATTATAATGTTACCTACCGTTGTTTTTTTTATGTACATATTCACCATATCAATGTCTACATAGTACACGAATTCACTATTCTTGATGTGACTTAGCAGGAACAAATATGCTTTGTACTTATTATACACGAGGCAATTGTATTTTCGTTCTGTTTGTTTGTTTGCCTTTCTTCGCAATATAAAAAGAACTAGCCTATTTATGGTTAAAACGGTCAGTGTCTATTTTAGCTTTGAGAAATTTGATTTAATAGTAATCACTATTTTTCTTATAACTATGACGAGGAAAGTGTTTGGAGCCGTAAAAAAAATAACATTTAATATCCATATGAGAACATTATATTTCCACCATTGAATTATTTACAATAATAAATTATATGTTGTGTGTAATCGTGTATGTTTTCCTCTGTTGATCCCCCTGCACATTCCGGAGGACACCGCGAGAGGTCCGACTCATACACCTATGAGAGAGAAAGAGGTATATGATACGTAGTTGTCGTGTAAAAAAGGTTTAAAATGGTGAAAGCCAAGCTATTATTCTAAACATTGAAAGCCTTTTGTGTAGGATCATAATAATTTTGACAGTTTTAGATAAATCGATTGAAACAATACATTAATTTATTTTGTTTAATTTAAATTGTAGAAAATTAACTGGTAAATTTACATAAAATTTTATTGTGTAAAAAGTCACACAATGCGCAAACCTATATTTCATAGTTCACACATAATAAACACTTAAAGGGATTTTTGAGATATTTAAACATTTACATTTTGCCTTAATACTAAAAAAATATTGCACTATTATTTTAACTTATGTGAGACAAGTAAATTTCAAACAATTGTTTTGCTCTTTAATAAGACATGTGAGAGAGTAAAAGCAAAGTTAGTACTATACGTTTAAAATTAGTGGATCAGACAAACATAATTCGATCAAAAACAATCGCAAAGTTATATATTTAATCAAAAGTAGAAGTTATATTCTTAATTTTATGAAACGTAATTTTAGTACTGTAAATTTGAAACTTAAAAAAGATAATACTTCATATTAATTTGTAAATTTAACTAGCTTTAAGATTAGTGTCGCGTTCTAGTTAAAAATAAATAGTTACTTTTTACTTTAACAAAGAAATGATTAAGTAGTTAATAGTAATAAAAATGGGTTTATTTTATGTCATAGGATAAAATAACCTTAATTACAATACAGCTGTTCTGAATGAAGGAAATTAAGTGTGCTCTGACAAATATTGTAAATATTTATCTATTTAACAAAACGCTGTGATTACAATTAAGGTTTTATAGAATTCTTATTTCTTAGATTAGATATATTTATTTTTATTGCATGGTAGACTATGTGCTGTAAAATCAGACGCTTACCTTTAGCCAGAAACGTGTATCAATAGTTGTAAAAACTAAAGTAGAAATACATGCTAGAGTAGTATTTTAGACACAGTGAATATTTATGTTGTAAAATATCAAAATTTAAAAAATATTCAAGTCAAGTAGATCCATGTTGCTAACTGTATAGATAAAGAAATTAGAATCCTTGATTACGAGTAAATGTAAAACATCCAATAATACGAGTATAAATATGTCATTTTTTTATTATTACATTGCATAGCTGTCATAGTCTTCATTTCATTTTCAGTACAAGCATCCGGACAAGCACATTAGTCTCGCTGCAGCTCATTATTCCAGATCCATTAATTAGCAGTCATCGATGAAGCCCTTTCAGGTTGAAATCATTATCAAGGTTCCCTATTTTTGCTTAATTTAATAATGCATTGTCGCTTTTACTAACGATTGTACCCAGTGTGGTCCTCTCTAACAATTTACCTTTCGTCATGATGTACATTATGAACTAAAGTCATTTTTTGACATTTCAACTTCTGTCCAGTTTATCAAAATCAATAGGTTTGTACTTCTCCGCAGCAACTCCGTCTCCTCCTACTCCAGCTTTAGAGGTTGTTCCGTGCCCTGGAAAAATTCGCAATTCCGGAGAAGTTATGATGCAGATGTCCCTCAGGCTTGTATCGTAGTCCAGGTTTTGTAAGTGTACGACGTTTGAGATTTCAGCGGTCCGTTCAGCATTTTCCGCCCAGTGCATGGTGTGGCCATTATTTAAGTGCTTTTTCATCATATTTATAATAATTTTTAATGTCATAATTATGTTCATAATGTCGTGATTTTGTATCTTTTGAATGCTATGTATTTTTGAGTTTTAATTTGACAAATACTTTACAAAAGGTGTTCTTGGGTACTTACTTTATTATCAGCAAAGTAATATGTGCTCTATATTACACTAACCCTTTTTTTTAAAGTTGCTATTATACTTTGATCCGACGAGGTTTTAGTTTTTACGGATATATTAATAACATGTATCATCGTAACTATCGATTGCATAAAGCAAGTTTCCCAGAATATTTTGTTTTTTTTTAAACATATTTAATAGTAAAGTATGTTTGTATACGTATACTCAAAAAACTTTTTTTCGCAGGTGTAAGTAGATCAAGAGCACCACGGGCTGAACGACTTGAAGAAGAGTACTACCCTCGCGATCAATATCACAGGTATCCCCGAGATTATCCTCGGGAGTACCACGAGGGCTACTCACATGATTATCCTCATGGAGATCCGTATGAACGAGAAGTTTACGGTCATGATTATACTCGGGATTACGCGAGAGAATATTCGAGAGAAGGATACCCGAGTTCAAGAGATGAAAGGGCTCAAAGATCACGAGAGCGGGACAACTCTGATGAATATGGAGCGTCCCGTCGCGCCCTAAATGCAGTGTAACCTGTCCGTCTTCCACTTGCTCCACCCTATATCCCAACTCGATAGCCTACGAGCTTACCACACCTTTGCCAAATTTTATGCTTGACTTATTTAGCTTTTAAGCCAGTGAAACTAGTGAGAGGCCGGTATGTTTTTGAGGTGTTTAGCCATCGGCCACATTAGTGTATTTTAGTAACTGGCCTTTTTTGAGCACTCGCCTACTCCGAGTAGTATATTTTGCAATTAAATTTTTTTAGATGACATTTGAATCTTGACAACGAACGCTTCAGCTGGATATAGTGTGGGGCAGAGTGAGACCGGTTTGTCACTTCAGGTGTTGGTGTTTCATTGTCGCGCATCTTCCGGTCCGAACCGGTAATGGACGCTGTTTCGATTTGCTGAGCTTAGTGGCACGCTTTTGCGACGTCTGCGGTGTATGGAATTTTTAAATAAGATGGACAATGTCTTCAGTTAGGCCAAATTAATGCTGTTGAGTGTGAAAGATTTCAATTCTATTGAGCACAATAACTTTAGTAACCACCACATTTTCAAGCAGTTTGACGTTACATAAAATTTCACTTCCTTGGTGACTCGCCCTGTTTGAAATAATGAGCCACTAGTATCAATGCAGTTTTACTTCATCAAATTTAAATTATTACCACGTATAGTTGGATTGTGAAAAAAAAAGTAAGTCTACTTACCGAATCGAAGGCAAAATCTGAGAGTTAATTCCTTTGAAACGAATAATGCAGCAAAGTATAATAGTACCAGGATGTCATAGCACGAATGAAAGTATTGAAAGCATGAAAAAAGCAACAAAGTTATCTACTTTTTCAGTTTTCCTCTTATGTGTCATGAGGTTCTGGTACATCCATACAGAGAGCTTTCAGTTTCGTGTCTATGTAAATTGTCTGAATGTTTGTTATTGGAAAGAATAGTTTTAAGGCACCACCAGCGCCAGATGGTACAGAGCTCGCGTCGAATGTGTACATTTTGAATAAACATAATTTTAGTGCCGATAGATATTATTATCTGTTTACCATTTTTTGAACATACATACTCTTGTAATTATAATGCATCGTCTGTACTTCATTGTTGCAATCATTTGTAAATAAAATACTTTATATCTATGCTGGTTTTTTAATCGCGATTGTCATTTCAAGGCAATTTATACCCTCAGGGTGACCAATAGTCAGAAACGCACGTGGTGTTTTGGCAAGCCTATCGACAAATTGTTCGTCCAACGAATATTAAGAAAAGCTGAAATATTTTCAGAAAATTAGAACTTAACTATTCATACATTCAGCAAAATATGTTTACCTAGCTGTTCCGGCAAACTTAGTTCCGCCCGTTCAGTTTGTATTGGAAAAATTAAAATGTCGTTTTTCCTAGCTTCCTCGCTGTTGTAAGGGACAAAATGTACCCCATGTCCTTCTTCCGGTTCTAAGCTATCTGTCCATCAATTTTCAGCCTTATTAGTTTTACTTTCACGAATTTTATATAGACGATTAATTTTTCGTATTTTTTTTACTGTTATTAAGGTCTATTCTGCTATTCGGGGCGAAGACAAATCCAACGATTAAGAAACCATGAAAATTGGTCCACCAGATCTCGAGTTATAAGTGTTGTAGCAAACCCGACTTTATATATATATATATAGATAACTGAGGCTGCTCTAAGATTAGTATGCGCCCCTGTCGCGATACAGCTTTGGGACTTCAGCCTACTGGCTTAATTACACAAAAGGATTAGGTACTATCCCACCCTGAGATTGGCAACGCACTATTACTTTAATAGTTCTATTGACGACGCATTTTTGCATTCGCCTTCCTAGCAACTTGTCTTGTTATGAATGGATAAAATTACAATCTTGATTTTGTTCTTCATAACAGTACCTACCTACTTGGGATTTTTGAGTACTTAATTTTTTAGCTCAAAATAAAAGGAAATTTGTTTGTTTACTACATATTGCACGCAGTGGCGTAACTATGCCGTTCGAGGCCCGTGGCAAATTAGTCAAATGAGCCCCCTCCCCCCAATATAGAGAAGCTGAACCGAGAATAATATATTGATTTAATTTTATTATACTTATTTACAAACTTTAACTTGTAAGGGTACAATAATAAATCACTACATTACGTAAGCATATAAAAACTTAACAATTATACTTAGGTACTCGATTTTCTAATAATTCACTTTAGATTAAAAGTACTTTGAAAGTAAAGTCAGAGTCTAATTGACAAGGGCACATAGCGTAGTGAAAATGGTTTGAAAAACATAAAAACACACAAAAGTGTTCGAAATCTAAAATAAAATGTTAATCATTAAATTCCTTCCTTCGGACTTTACGTTTAGCAAAAGCGATAATGACATCATCAAAGTTCAAATTTTGGGCCATCGAATTTTCGACTGATAGAGTAGCCAAGTTGCATAAGCTGATGAAGTTTTTATCGATTTCAGTTATGAAAACAATGGCTGGGCACTAGCCGTAGTCACAGGAATAGTGAGAAATAATAGAAATACAGTGCACACTTCAAGAAATCTTAAAAATATATATTTTTTTTTAATATTAATAAGTCATCAAGTTCTCTTATAGAAGATGATGTTTCTATTTCGTATAGAAGAGGATCAAAAACTGAGAATTTCCTTAGAAAATGTGATGGATATATCTTCTTTATATAGATGGCAAAGCCTTTTCCGATGAATCAGTGTCGTTCAAATTTTGCAAAGTGGCAGGTTGTCTGAAATTGGAAACAATTTTATTCATTCCAAGGTAAGACTTTGCAATGAAAAAAACTAACAACATAATAAAATTTTCTTGGCATAATAAAATCTTTTAATAGTTTCTTAAAACAAACATGTTGGATTTATTGTTTTTGATATTACTCTATTTGATACCCCGATCTCTCCTTCATTGTGAGATATAAAACTAGATAATATATTTTGTATTTTAATACTTTAAAAATTTAATTTGTTGTACAATTTCGAATAATGTTTGTAATTCTTTTTCTGCATCATTTACCACCAAAATTAAATTCTGAACATTTATTTGGCTGTCTACCTCTTATGGGTTTTTGAACTCCGCCATAAGTGCCTTTCATCTTACCCTTGTCCACGTCACTTAATGTGAGAAACACTTTTGTCATATATGTATTTTATTGTCTGTTATTGCCAAGGCAGTCCGATTCTTAACCTCCTAACAATGACTCTTTAATCACGAGAATATTTGGAGTTCCATTTTCATGTTTCTAGATTACACTGTAACGATAAAACACACACGATTGATTTGTTTTGGAAATATCTTAAGTGGTATCAAATAAAATGGTGCGGTTACTATTTCATTTACCAGAGCATTTTTCAGTTTTTGAGCCAGAATATGAGCTCATTTTTATAATTTTGGACTTTGACCTGGCTCTTAGGTTTGCTTAGCAATTATTGTAAAATAGGATCCTTATTTTTTATAATTAGGAGATATTTCTTTTTGGACCTGAATCGTTGCCATATACCGTTTCTCTATGGCCACGAAAAGCTAAATTACAAGTTGAAAGTGTAAGAGGAAAATCAAGGAGTCTAGTGGGTACCTGGCACCAAAACAATTTTTCTCTGTTCTTAATGGACTCTTGCTGTTCGTCTAGCGTTCCATGTAACTGTTGATGTAAAATGCATGATTGTTATTTCTATGTCTCATGTCTTTCTATGGCTTCCACAATATTTTTTCCAATCATCATAGCCTTTCATCCAAATATTTTGTTTATTTTTAAATGCCCTATTTGTGAATAACCAACAAAGTTCACAATATTATGCTTTTTGAAGCAATAGGGAATAGCATAGCCACGTATGTTCTAACTTTACGCCAGATTTAGAAATACCGTAATGATATAATAGTATATTCATCCAAAAAAGATCTTTTATACGTAAGTAGGATAGGTACGTTCAAAAACTGGTTTTCAACCCTTTTTTTACAAAAGGTTTAAATTTTTAATATGTGTTTTTTAGTTGGTTATAAAAGTGAGTAAGTAATAAAAATAAATCGAAGACAAAACTTTTTTCACTAAGCATGTATGATAAGTAATAAATGTCGAGAGTTGGGATTTTTCCCCTGACTGGGGCTTCCGGCTGGGGACCCGTGGCATTTTGCCGATTTGCCACCCTGTAGTTACGCCACTGATTGCACGTGTGTTGAAAATATTTAACGAAGTTATTTAAACATTTCAGCACATTCTACCTCGCTTTGGTTTGCAAATGTTTAATTCTTAAATTAGAATGCGATGTAAACCAAAATAATGTTGTTTGAAAAAGACGTAACCAGAACGGATATAAGAGTTTTGGTTGATGA
>NJDC01058183.1:32140-105770 GCA_002245475.1 Calephelis virginiensis | reverse complement strand
CAATATTATGCTTTTTGAAGCAATAGGGAATAGCATAGCCACGTATGTTCTAACTTTACGCCAGATTTAGAAATACCGTAATGATATAATAGTATATTCATCAAAAAAAGATCTTTTATACGTAGGTAGGATAGGTACGTTCAAAAACTGGTTTTCAATCCTTTTTTTACAAAAGGTTTAAATTTTTAATATGTGTTTTTTAGTTGGTTATAAAAGTGAGTAGGTAATAAAAATAAATCGAAAACAAAATTTTTTTCACTAAGCATGTATGATAAGTAATAAATGTCGGGAGTTAGGATTTTCCTCTGACTGGGGGCCCCTTCCGGCTGGGGGCCCGTGGCATTTTGCCGATTTGCCACCCTGTAGTGACGCCACTGATTGCACGTGTGTTGAAAATATTTAACGAAGTTATTTAAACATTTCAGCACATTCTACCTCGCTTTGGTTAGTAAACCAAAATAATGTTGTTTGAAAAAGACGTAACCAGAACGGATATAAGAGTTTTGGTTGATGATGTAGTGTTGGAGCAAGTGAATGAAATTGTATATCTTGGTTGTGCTTTTAGCAGGGATGGAAGGTACACCGCGGATATAAAGAGGAGAATGAGTGCAGAGTATAGTGTGAACGGAGCGTTGGGTAAGCTATTCCAAAGCCAGGTTTTGAGTCAAAAAGCTAATCTCGCTTTGCATAATTCTTTGCTTATCCCAACGTTATTGTATGGAAGTGAGAGTTGGGTATATCAGAAAGATCATGATCACATCAGAAAAAGCATGAAAGTAGGATAAATGCGGTCGAAATGAGAGCGCTACTGAAAATTTGTGGTGTAACGCTCGCTGACCGCATTTGTAACAGTGAGATCCGAGAAAGAGTGGGATTGAAAGAAAGTGGTGGTGTTAAAATGCGAAAGGACATGCTCCGCTGGTTCGGTCAAGTGGAAAGAAAGACAGATGAAAGATTGACAAAGCAGATATATAAAGCGAATGTCGATGAATATAGGTACCCGGGAAGACCAAGGTTGACATTCCACGATCAGATCACTCGTATATTATCCGGGGGTGGTGTCAAGAGTCTCTGTAACCGGCGTGTTCGTATAAAAAGGGTAATGAATGTGACGGAAGCAAGACAGGTTTGTCAGTATCGTGAGGTCTTGCGCGCGATACTCTCTGCCTGCCCCGTAAGGGACGTGGCGTTAAGGTATGGTTAATTTTTATTTATGTTTAGTTTTTAATTAATTCTTATAAAAAATCATTATAATTATTTACAAAATTACAATTAAAATATACTTACATTCAAACATTTTTTGCGTTTACTACAAGTTCAATCATTTTATTTAAAATGAAAAAAGTATTTCTTATTTAGGCATTTTATTTTGAAATCGACTTATTACAATACCTCATGAAGCTTTGCATTTATTAGAATATTGTTCAATTTGATTCAACGATGCCTGTTTCTAAAATTTCAGTACACATTTGGAAAGCATTTTTGATACGTATGGAACTCGTATTATTTCTTTTTACAACAAGATTGGGAATAGCGATAATTTAAATACAACTGACGCTTTACTTTGCAACATTGCATAAGATCTTTGGACAACCGTTTGTTTTTTATTGGCTTTCTTGACATCTTAACTGGAATTTTTTGTAAATATCAATCACAAAATAACATCACAATATAATGGAATTAATTAATAGCCTCTTCACAATAATTATTACTAGTAAGAACTTCACTAAAACTTAAAGAGCATTCATGTTTATTTTTCTCTAAAGAGATGTCACGTCTCAAACCAAGAAACTGAAATTCAAATAAAAAATGATTTAATTTGTAATGTCCCACCAAAAAACTGTATAGTTATTATGGTGTGACAAAACAGAAAAAAAAAACAGTTCTAGTGGTAGGTAGAAATGAGAGTGTGTCCTGGAAATAAAGTGAACTGAGCGTTGGATTAGCTACTTCAACGTGAGGATGGTTAAAGAATGTTGATATTTACACACTGTGCAACACTACTGGAAAAGAGAGTTGGGTATGTTGGAAAACATGAAAATAGGAAAATGAGAGCGCTCCCGGAAATGTGTCTAAGAAATATCGAAATAGTGAGATCAGAGAAAGAATGGGATTGAAAGAAAGTATTGTTACACTAACGATTAGGGAGCGATGTTGTAAGAATAGTAGATGAAAGATTGACAGTACAGACACTTCGAAAATGGATAGATGTACTTAGTTACCCGGGAAGAACTAAGTTGACATTCCATGGCTAATTTAACCCAGGGTCAACTCTTGCCACCACAGTCTCAGCTACCAGCTTTTTTATGTGAAAAAAGTACCTAATCAATGTAAAAAAAAGCTCGTGACACTTGGTACTCGACATTCTCTGCTGACCTAGCTAAGTTTGTAATAAAAAAAAGTTAAAACCCAATATTTCTTTGAAATATCTTAAAAAATTCCCCTTTATACGTTGGTAGACGTAAACTGGCAAAATCGACTTATTTTCATATTTTTTTTATTAATTTTGTTTTATACTTATGATATTGGCAGGCAATAAAGCAGAAGGATTTCCTGATTCTAAGAAATTTACGCTAGTAATGGTGCGTTACCAACCAGAAGCCGGGAATGTTAGACCTACTCGTATAGCAAAAGTAAGGTTACCTTACCCTACGAACCGGAACACGTCGTGACGTTATGGCATCAGGAATAGGTAAGACGGTGGTAACAATCCGGATGAGTCGCTGCGAAACTCTACCACTTATTTCAATTATTTAAATTATTTAAAAAACGCTCGATATGTTGGCTTTGCCAGCTTAAACTTAGCTTCATACTAAAATAGATTACGTTACTGTTGGATTATAATATTAACTTCTTATTTATATAAAACTAGATCTAAAACATTTTCATATTTTCCCCAAACCTGCAAACTTCACTAATAGGACGCGAACTAGCGAAATGACCCTATCTCCAATGCATAGTATTCTAAAGAGTATTTGTATAAATATATTTTGTTCAGAAATGTTTCAGAAAGGCAAGTACTCATAACATGTGTTTTTTCTAGAGGATAGAGAGCCTCTGACTTTATTTACAGTTTATTACAGTAAAATATAGTTTTAATATAACTTAAAAACATTAAAGAAAAAACTGATAATTATTAGTTAGATTTCATAATTGATTATTCGTAATTTGTCTAAAGTAATAAGGTTTCCAGGTACGTCCAAAGTAATACAATATAATTTTTTAACAGTAGTATCAAGAACTGTTTTCTGTTCTTAACGTTTTTTAAACATTTCTTTCTTAACTCTAAAATAATAAGGTATAATCCAAATTTTAAAACTATTATCTTATTTTTTTTATTTTATTATATATTTTGGGAGGTTTACTTCATTTTATTTAATCAACAGCTAAAGTTTAAGAAAATTATAACTGTGAATTAATAACAGTCAGCCAATCACAGATTTTCACAACTTGATACAAAATACATATAGAGGCTATAACACTAAAATCGAACAATTAAATTAGAATAATAATAATAAATAAATGTTTCTGCTATTGTGCTTGTGCTATGGGTGTTAGTCAAAGATTCTAATACATGGAAATTCTTAAAGAAATACCAGAATAAATTTAATAAACACCCAGACCCGGAAATGCAGACACCTTAATGTTCATCACACAAAAGAAACTACATGAAAAGAATACATTATTCATATTCAAGTACATACTAATTCTATATTAACTATTGACAATACGTAACAAAGAAAAACATGTTACTATGCGTAATCGCCTTGCCGATTCAACATCAGTATTAAATAAGTCCAAATCAACTCCAGATTTTACTAACTTATTAAATTTATTGCTCGCATGCCACATAAATGAGTTTTGCTTGTAATTGTTGGAAACTAACAGAAGATATAATATTTCATTTTGACGTAGGAACCTAGAGGGAACCCTGAGTGATAGCTTTGTCAATAGGCTGGGAGAGTCAATGGTGCCCGAAGCTATTTTTAATTTAATAAATATATAGGGTCAGCAACTTCACGCCTTTTTACAAAGGGAAGCAGACGATGCTTTCTGCAAAGATCCTAGTACTCATCAGATCTATAACTATATTTTAAGCGCTTACATATGGATCTGATAAATTTTCTCTGAAGCGCTTCAATGCGGTTTATATACGTAGCATAACAAGGGTTCCATAATTGTGAAGCGTATTCTAATTTACTACGTACGAATGTACAGTACAAAATCTTGAGTATTTTAACATCGTTAAAATCTGAAGAGAGGCGCATCACAAAACCTAATACCTTGTAAACCTTAGAAATGACTTCAACAACGTGAGTATTAAATAACAACTTGGAATCATGGAAAGTCGGGAACGACTGAATTTCTATTTAAATTTACTCCCTTAATGTTATGATAAAAAAGAATAGCACCCTATAACATTTCGAGAAAACGCTTTGGAGAAAATGTTACAATGATACATTTAGTGGGATTTAAATCTAGCCAGTTGTTGATACAATATTCTTCCCGACGAAGAAGATCAGATTGAAGTGCCATTGCATCTTCATATGATGTAATAACTGAGAATATTTTCATGTTTTCGGCAAAACAAAGAAGTTGTGATGTTTGAAAGCATTTATCGATGTCATTTACAAATATTATAAACAATAAAGGACCAAGTAAAGAACCTTTTGAAACTTCGCTACGTTTTTAATCCAACTTCAGGTATAATTATTAACTATTACAGCTTGTGATCGATTTTCAACATAGGATGAAAACCATCGTAAAAGGTTACCTTTAATACCAATATTAGAAAGCTTGGGTATTAGTAAAAAAAAGTATCTTCACGCCCATATCCCCGAAGAGGTAGGCAGAGGAAGTAGGAACAACCAAGGCACCCACGACTAGCCGAAGACACTAAGTCCCACTATGTGATAGGTGGCAAGCCTATCGCCAACCGGGCACATTTCCTATTCCGACCAACATTTTTTTATTAGAAAATTGGAAAAATCCAATTTTCTTTGTGTTGGCCGACCTGGGATTCAAACCCAGGACCTCATGCAGTCAAGTCCAACACCCGGACCGCTAGACCACAGAGGCGATTAGGTATTAGTAGATTATGCTTAAGTTCGGTCAAAAACCTTGCTATAATCTGTGTAAACGACATCAACTTGAGCACCTCCATCCATCGCATCAGTGATGGTTTCATTGAACAAAATCAGGTTGGAAAGAGTTGAGCGATTTTTTAAAAAACCGTGTTGTGATGCGTTAAAAGACTGCTTGAGAGCAGGATACACCTGATCATATACCAATCTTTCAAATACTTTTGAAATGATACATAATTTTGATATAGGTCTTTAATTGGCTATATCATTCTTAGGTCCTTTTTTATTAATAGAAGTGACAAAAGCTCTTTTCCAAGCTACAGGTACCACACCTTCATGCAAGGATCTTTTGAATAAAATAGAAATCGGTTTAGAAATAGACTTAGAACATTTAATTAAAAAATAAGCTGGCAAACGATCAGGTCCATTAGGTTTGTTTAAATCAAGTGACTAGGCGACCGGTATCATCTTTTATGAAGTCCGATGAAACAAGTCCTTTCTGCAAACGGGTAGCTTCCACAAAATTGTCCTTTAGGTAGCGATTATGAACACTTACTACAATAGATTTTTCCTTATTGTTATAAGCTGGCACTATTGCAATATAATTAATTTGGTCCTTAGGCAAGTCGCATTTGATTTTCTGTGAAATTGAATTGACAATGTCAAACAAATTGGACGTAGTTAAATAGAAAGGACCCAACCCACGTAAAAACCAAAATTGAGTGAAACATATTAAAGAGGTCGTAAGCTTATAATACTTTCGTTCAGTAAAAGATCCTACAGACAAACAAAGTTAAGACATTTGTATAATAATTAGATACCAACCCACATGTATGACCAGTACATATTATTGTAAATATATAAACTTCAAAGTCAATTATCTCAAAACTAGTTAGATATGGATTGGATCCTTTCTGCTTAACTACGTCCAATTTTTGTTTCTCCTCTTTGTGCAAACCCTTAATCTCAATGTTATTCAATCTTGCTCTATGTTCTCTTCCGGCAGATTCTATTTTCAATTTGGAAATTTCTTTGTTTGCAATATTTAAGGCCTTTTGAACTGATTGTAACTCAAACAATTTTTTTGTCCAATTCCGCCATCTTAGTATTATGATCCGAGATACAGGCACTGTTAAATTCACAAGTCGTTTTGATATCAGTTATTTCTGACTTAATATTACGGACCTCCTCAATCAAAGCTGTGAGTCCTGCAAACTGGCGTTTGAGGCTGCAGATTTCATCGAAAATGTTGTCTAATGTGATATTTCCCTTCTCAATTAAGTCAACTTGATTAGCAGCGACGGATGATTCAGGAACAGGCGAAGCCGATAGATTATTTGCCTTGCATTTGGCACATCTCCACGACCCTCTTCGCGCTGCACCAAGCTTCCGTTAACCAGATTCCGTAACAGACGCGCAGCAGAAGCCAAAGTGCTTATTGCATCCAGCACAGATGGCAGTATCAGTTATTATATTAACACAACCGGCATTCTTGACCATTATAAGTAAGCGAAAGTAACAGAGGTCGCGAAAAAAAATATGAAATAGGTTCCGAAGCTTGACAATCCCGGTCAATATTTGTAACCTGTAATACGAGTTGTCGCAAGCGGTGTTAAAGAGGAACTGATAAGATATTAGGGTGGTACTTATTTAATTCGAAACAATGTTTTCTCAATTTTGTCTATATTCAGCAGAAGTAGTCTTTGGTTTTTGTCTTTCATTTTTTTTTTGTTTAAATTTTGTTGATTATGCTATGAACAAGTTTGCTCGGTTTTTTAATCAGGCGCCAAATTGAATTTAATGTTGAAATTGTAGCTGATGCTTGTTAAATTATTATAGCCGGAATTATTTGTCGCAGATAACTCTGATTACATTACATTACTGTATCGTATTCGAAGCCAAATCACGATGCTAGTATTTGGAGAGCCCTCCCTGTTGGTCACTGTTTTTTTAAGTTCAATTTACCTAATTGGTACTAATAATTTCAAGGAAAACATGTCCTGCGACTATAAGAATGATATAAACAGTTATTTAAACCAACCGGTAGAGTAATGCAAGACTTGAATGCCAATCCATTATGTCACTACACCTGTTCTCGCCTATGTCAGTGCTCGCCGTCTTGTTCCGGTTTAAAGCAAGAATAATGAGAGGGACAAACTCACGCAAAAGGTTAATTTAGAAAAAATATTGTGCCGGAGTGAAATAATGCAAAGCAGACGACGAGCGTTTCTCAGTTTCTTCAATTCTTGAGGAACTCAACTTTCAAGGTTTTTCAATGTAATGATTTGCTTCAAGTTACTTTCTTGTGGCTAACGACTTAGGTCAATAATAATGCAAGTTGACTGGCTACCCTCCCCTCTGGAACGGAACATGGCACTGTCAAATTGGACATCATATTTACAATGAAATACCATTAAAGCCTGTACCTCCTAATATTAAAATTTGGTCGGCCCTTTTAAAGTTACCCTGTATGTGTTCTTATTAAATTTCATACAGTATTTGACTAAAAGTGGTTGGGGTTAGACCAGTTTTTGTTTTTCTGTGTTTTGACACATACATATTTTACCGAACATATAAAAAAATGTTAAGATAAAAATATATATACTGACAAATAAAAAACACATGTAAAAAAATGTTTTATTACACATACAGATAATTTATAAACATCAAGATAATAGGCATTGCCTGTCGTCATTTATAAATAAATTAAACATCACAATTTATAACAGTTAGATAAATCTAGTTTCGTAGTTTTAACCTCTTTGGCGTCTACTAGCTACACATTATATACAATGACGTCAAATCAACTATGAGTGTACCTTTGTTAAATAATAGGCCCCTAATCAAGCACAGGTAACTAAAAAAATGAAGTCCCTTCATACAACATTTTCCTTACTTTGTCAATATTGCTATAAGTCTGAAAAAAGCCAGAAGTCTTCTTTTTAACTGACGTGCTTAATTTCAAAACCATCGTTAAATGTTTCTCCTATTAATTCTCTCAGATAGCACGTGTCAAATATTGCGATTTTGATTCCGTTTAAAATAATATATTTTATCGGCAAACATACTGAAAAAAGCATCTTCACGCCCTTATCTCTGAAGAGGTAGATAGAGGCCAAGGCACCCACGACTAACTGAATACACTTAATCCCACAATGTGATAGATGGCAAACCTATTGCCGACAGGGCACAAACATATTGTTTTTATTACAAACTTAACAAATTTTAATTTTGTTGCTCGACCCGGGTCTTGAACCCGGGACCTCATGAAGTCAAGACCCGCTTGACAACAAGGGAAAACGAAAGGACTTGTATGGGCGATAATTCGAGAACAGCACGCCTGGGTCTTATTTTTTTATTTAACGTCTTAAGTCGTCTATTCTTGAGCATTAAGTAAGATCAGAGTCCTACCACTTTTGTATTTCACATTAATAAAAATATTTACCAATACATAACATAATATATAAAATTATATTTAAAATGATAGAATGCTAGCTGCCGTTATTAAAATCATTGGTTTGACAGAAAAACAACCAAATTATAAAATACGGAGCACTTGGATAGTCCACCACGCACTGCCAAATCCTTCTAAAAATAAGAAAAATAAACTGAAGTAATTTTATCTCTTTATGACCGATTTGCAACTTTTAATAACACCAGACATTATAAACGTAGATTTTTCATTCAACATGTTTATTTTGTTTCTGGAGATAAATCAACTTAACTTTCCAAAAAAAATTCCTGCTTCTGATAATCACATCATCAAACATGATTGTTTTATTAAAACATGATTTGATCAGTATTTCAAATGAGGCTTTATTACGAATTTGTTGCGCCGAAATTCGATAGTGCCTCCGTAAAGGATTTTTATGAAAATTGCGACCAGCTCTTGTTCTAGTAACTAAAAGATTTTTTGTTTTTTAATTTTATCCCAGTCGGGGAAAGGCAAAGGATCTGAGTCCATACAGCCACGTCTTCCGTATTAATAAATCTTTTTCTTGTTGCATATTTTCAATTCATGTCTTCCGTAATCATTCTTTATTTCAGTCATTAGTCACTAATTTACAAAGTCATGTCTGGTCTTGAGTAAAACGGTGGTTTCGTTACACAAGCTCGTCTATGAGATTTGGCGGCAGCGAGGAAATTGACGTTACACTAATTTCTTCATGATTATTTCATTTATGCACTTTCACTGAACAAACTTAAACTAATTCCCGCCTAAATTAACAAATTTTGCTCATGTTTTACACTAAATTCAATAATTGTGAAAAGAATACGACCATCTTCATTCATGATGGCGCCAAAACTCGTAACTAAAAGAACTAAATTCCTGACCGTAGGTACTACAAAATATATTGACACGTTATTTACTGAACGTAAAATGTACAACAGCTAATGGTAAAGTCTTTGGAACTCTTACAACTGACATCAAAGAAACAAATCACTATCATCAAGCGCATTTTAAATCTGAAATTCCATTTTAAATAGTAATCAACTGACAACCTGATTAGGAATTTTCAGTTTTACACTCAAAAACAAACTTTATTAAAAAATGACTTAAGTTTTTCTTTAAGCGCAAGTCTATTGCCAATTTAGGTTTAAAATCCAATATACGTGTAATATAATATAATATAAATATAATATAACTCTTGTATAAAATCACAATACGTTTAAAAATGGGTCTTGGATATTCACTAAATGACAGTATAAATTCTATTAAAATTAGTTTTGTATGTGTCAAAAGTCAAACAACACAATCGAAAGTTTTCAACAAGTCATATTTTATTTATTGCGAACATTGTGAATAAGTTTTGGCACCATCGAGAGAAAAGATGTTCGAAGTTTTTTGCATAATTATTGAATTTCGTGGTGACATTGAGTGAAATTAGTCAATTTTGGTGGCATTCTGTACAATTTTGCTCAGTGAAAGTGCACAAAAATTTTTGAAGAAATTAGCGTATCGTGTATTTCCTCGTTGCCGCCAAATCTCATTACATGAGCTGCAGTAATGAGGCCACCGCTTTACCCAAAAGCCTGACATGACTTACTGACGACTTATGACTGATGACTTGATGATAATTGATTAAATTAAAATTGATATATAATTTGGTGCAAATTTCTACTTGACTAATGGCAAAATACTAACGTGAAGGCCAAAACCTAAAGAAAGGAAAAAACATCGTGAAAAAAAAATGTTAAAGTAACATAAATTTAACTTTGTGACATAACGTAGCCTGTTGAATTTTCTTAGTAAACTTTAGTGTGGCTGCATTCACTATTAGGTACAGTAATATCTACATTTGTAATATTTTAAAATTTAAATAAGACAAACGTTGGACAATACTGCGGAGTTAATCGGTTGCAAATTTTTTTGTGATTTGACAGTCAAGAACAATAATATCATATCACTTAACGTGCCCAAAGCATTTCTTTGGTTTCATTCACACTTATATACACTTTACACTATTTACACATTCACTTTGGTTCCAAACTAATCAAATATATAAATAGTCATTTTTTGTTTCTTTACAGTAACTTATGCTTGGGAATTTATACACTGGATTATATCTTTTGTCGCTGTCTGATTCTAAGGATAGGGCCGATAGAGCTCTTGAAGGTTCTTCATCTTCCGTGGTGTCATCGGGTTGGGGGAGGAGAGTACGAGGGGGGACGGGAGGAGCTCTAGGGTTTCTGCGAACTCTGAAGTGGCAATCGGAGTTTTCTGGCCAGGATCGCTGCACGAGAAGCGGAAGGTCGTCTGGATGGAGTTTTCGTTCATATTCTTGCGATGGACAAACCTATAACAATAAAAAAGATTTCAAACGTTCAAAATTTATAGATAAGTATTGCATGTACTTTCATTTCATATATAGATAAATTTAACTTTGTTTCTTTTGGTCATCGCAATTTACTAGTTTTACTAGTTTAAAAAAATATTCAATTTACTCATTAATTTTATTATGAAACGGTCTTTGTATTTGTTGTTACATCTTTTGTTAAAACGCAGTTAATTTGTAATTATCAACACAATGATGTATTTCGTAGAATCATAGCAAGTGATAAAAAGTAAAATAAGTCTAATTACAAATTCGGTTTCTATTTCTCAGACAGACAATGACATAATTTGAATAATAATTGTTTATTGTTAGTGCTTAATAAATCATTTCCATTTAGTTCAATTATATTCAAGGTTTATTTGTTGCCCCAGTTCCCGGTCGGTTTGTTTACGTATCAATAATTTATTACGATTCAACTCTGACATGTCTCCCGTTTCGGCAGCCATCAATTTATGTTAACTTATGACTTGGTTTAATTACGAGTCGAATTTGTTGATCATTATCTGGTACTAGTATCGGCTCCTTTTTAAACCCTGACGGGGTGAAAAGAGCGGGGTGTATTTAATAGAAGTATATTAGGCATTACTAAGCTTTTGGGCGAATGCATAGATTACGATGCAGATTTTTCCTTTAAAAGTATCTAGATTTTTACTTGAATTTAATTGTTGCCTGAATTAAATGCAGATTTGTAGGAGGTTTTTGATTTTTTTTTAAATTAGAGCGTACTATTGATACTTATGCCATTGAGCAAGATCCTGCCACGATATGAAGACTGAAACTTAGGATCATGATTGTAAGAAAAATTGCAAGCACCACTTTTAGCATACAAAAAAAATCCTGTTACCACTACCCAGTGATAAAGTAATTACTTACATATCAATCGAAATATATTGTATCAAAACTTCTCCATTTCTTAAACGTTGAGGACGGATTTCAACAACCACGTATTATGACTGTTACTAGACTGTTTTAATCACTCAACATCAATTTAATCACTTTATTCGATTACCAACCGCTGTCGCCTCTGTGGTCTAGCGGGTCAGATGTTAGACTTGACTGCATAAGGTCCCGGGTTCGAATCCCGGGTCGGGCAACAAAAAGAAAATTTGGTTTTTCCAATTTTCTAATAAAAAAAAATGTTGCTCAGTATTGGATATGTGCCCGGTTGGCGATAGGCTTGCCACCTGTCGTATTGTGTGACTTAGTGTCTTTGGCTATTCGTGGGTGCCCTGGTTGTGCCTCTACCTATCTCTTCAGGGATATGGGCGTGAAGATACTTACTTACTTACCTCCCACTGTACATAAGATTAAGACTTTAAATTTTCATAGTAACTAGCCGAGTAAAGCATAGAAGACAGATTTTACAAACCTCATATAAAGAGAATCGTTCCACTCCTTCCGTTGAGTCGTAGCAGTGCAGCAGGATAGCCAGCAGCTCGTCCGCCGTAGTCCGCTCGCTGGTCAGCAGGCACTTATATTTCGAAGACGACATCAGCGCCGAGTCGTAGATCTTCACCAGCCCACCTGGACGCATCTCAAGGGAAAACCTGAAATGTTTTAAACAAAGTTTATTTTTTTTTACGTTATAACGACTCGTTGGAGGTAGGATGTTTGAAAGATATGATGGTCGGTTATGATCTCGGTGACCACTTTGGTGGAGAAACAGTATAAGTTTCAAGAATGAGAGTGATGCTAATGACGCAGGCGGTATTACCATAAAAAATTAGACGCCTGTTGAATTAAACACTGTCTAAAATTGCATCCAACTAATAACATGCTACAATTTTATGCATCCAATTTTAGAAAAATTTTAGTAAACTTGTGTTCAACTAGTGTTTAATTTTTTTTTCATATTTCAAATTATTTCAAGCAAGTTTCCTACGAATTGTTTTTAAGTATATATTATATCCATTTGTATTCTAATGCGATCATTCCAGGAAGTTTGTAAAACAAGGACATTTAAGTAAAAAGTGTAATGAATAAAAAAGACAATGTAATGTAACCTACATTTGCCTTTCTCATTTTACAAACAAAACCACAGCCTCAGATATGCCGAAAGACTTGCACGTGATTCTGCAAAGTCCTGAGGTCGAGGTGTCAATAGAACAAATTAAAGCAATGTAAAAAAATTATTTGCTCTCCGCAACAATAGGGGTATCAGATATGAGTTTTTTTATGTGATAAAATAGCGGAGCAGCATACATCTCTCCTGATGGTAAGATATCTCTTAGACAGTGACAGATAGTGGCCTAAATGTTATAATTACATCGCTGCCCTGTGGTCATAATACTAAAGTAACGATGTAACTCTACCTACTACCCTATTCTCCGGACCAGAACACAATACTCATTATGGCGTTAAGAATGGCAGTGGAGCCCTACCCGGACAAGGTCCAATATAGACTCTACCACCAGTGGACTTATTGGTAATGACCAATTAAATCTTTGATTGCATTTTACAACCTGCTTGCCTCGATGGTAGATAGTTTTTTAAACTCAGGGGGCCATGACCAACTTGAGGAAAAAATACGGTCTACAATAATCTGTAACATACATTCCGCAAATAAATATATTTCATATTTTCATTTTTTCATACCCAATCTGTATTATTCTGCAGTATCTATATCTGCATATCTTATTAAATATATATTTAAATCTCGACAAATCGATTTAATGAACCATGAAACAAGGTGTCGGTTTTGATATAGCATAAAGGGAAATGTTTAACGGATAGCATTTTTTGCTTTGTCTACACCAAGTACAAACGTGGAATACCTATAGTTGTACCTGCAACACCTTTGTCAAAAAATCAACGCAAGTTTAAGTTTAAGTGCTATCCAACGGTCTCTCCACTAACACAAAGGAATTGCCGTAAGAATCTATACAATAAATTACACCATCCAGGATTGTAGCTTCCCCATAAAACTGACATTATGATATACTAATGTCAAATATGTCGCGCGCTATGTCATCATACGTACCCGTAACACGATCCATTTGGTCAATAAGAACTCCGGAGTTCTTTTAAAGTTTTTTTATTGCTCGTGAGTTTACATGCCAGGAATAGCCCGCGCCGGAAAGGGGACGCAATGCGGGACTTCTTTTAGCCCGAATGGCCGGTGGTCTCAGCGCACCATTGTTTTCAAACAAATATTTACGTAAACACTACAAATCACTTTTGTGTTCTGTATTATTAAAATATGTCAGTATGACAAACTTAGGATAAAGTATTATTTTATATTTTTTAATAGCTAATACGTTGCTAATCTTAAGGGTTATAACTTCACCGCACTTTTTTATGAAAAAAAGGAGAACAAACAAGCGGCTCTCCTGGTAGTAGCACATAACCTTGACCTATAGATATGTCTTAGGTCTTAGATATTTAAGAATAGAATCCAGACTTATAAGTAGGAATATTCTACAGTACAATTTATTACAATTAGTCAACTAAACACGCAACAACTATGTAAAAACAGTCATTATCTTAATTAGGACACGATAAAGTGCAGCTACCTAGCCGGTACGAACAAAACACAATGTCACTTGGTGGTACGCGACATCAATAAGTGCAATAATATAACGCAGGAGGTATATTAGATAAAAATATATTTATTTTTTATTTCATATTAAGCCAACCGAGTTCACATACTACATACATACAGCATGTTTAGGGTTGCGTATGAATAATTAAAAAAGTGCAACCAACTATTATAAGAATAAACAAGATATTAAAATTTATCATGGTCGAATTTCGACCAATGGGCGACCACTGTGATTGTTAAAAAGTCAAAGAATAGTATCAAATGTATAAATAACATCGAAATCTAATCTTATCAAAATCTAATACATCAACGGATTTGCATTCCTGTTGGTTTTAGGATCAATATTGGTAGAAATTATGTCTTCAAGTCGAAAACTGAGGACCAATTAATAAGAAACTACGAGTAGCACACACTAAATTTCTTGTTGTTCTGGTCCGTTTTTATAAATCTCTGCAAAATTGCAAACCTACGAAATCATATTATTTAAAAATAATTCCTTAAAAACAAGTTTCTAGCTTCCAACGTGACTCGTGAAATATGTAGAGAAATGGAAGAGTTCTAGTAGAGCTAGAGAGAGTATGATACCTACCGCCTTACCCATTCCTACCGCCACAAAAATAGACAAGAAGCTGAACATTATATCTCATAAGCTAAGGCTAAGGCCTAAGAACGAACCATTCACATCTTTGGACGATCGTTACTATAAGATTTGCTTGGTGGCAGTGACAATCTTCCTTGCAACACGGTGTGCCATTAAAAGCAAATAAATTAATTTAATTACTGGTATTAAAAGGAAATGTATGTTTTATACTATCAGCATCATAATTAATTTTCTACTTTTTAAAGCTTTAGAAAAACTTACTTTGAATATCCTTTAGGATGACAGGCTTGAAGTGCAGCAGGCCTGGCATCGTCATCTAAGACTAGGGTGGTCCGGAGACCAGCGGCTCGAACTCGGACTTCCATGCTCAGGTAGAATAGCCGAGGGTCGCGATGTCGCATCCTGAACTTGCCCAGCAATGTGGACACCACCTCCTTGGCTCTAGTGCCCCACGTTACTGACAGAGTCTTGTACTCTATGTCAGGCCGAAGGCGACGTGCGTAGACTTTTATAGTTGTCTGTAAAGATAAAAAAAACGAATTAATTGGCTAATTAATTAATTAAAAAAAAATTAAACTAATTAATTAAAAAAGATAAAAAAATTAATGGGCAGGAAGAAATGACAGAGGAAAGTCAAGATATTTCTTGAACGGTGACCATAAACCGGACAGATCAAAAGGTAGTCTATCCACTACACACCAACAAAAAGACGTTTAGTAGGTACCTACCATAAAAAGAAGAAACCGACGAGAAAGACGTGTCTCACGCCCACATCCCCTAAGAGACAGGTAGAGCCACAACCAAGGCACACACGACTAGCCAACAAATATCCAATCCCAGGCAACGCACAACGTATCTTTATTACAAAATTGAAAATACAAATTTTCTAGTTTTCTTATCTATAATATCAGACACGTCAGTGACATATGAAATACGTGATCGAGCTCTGCTAAGGCTCACCCGTATGTTTACCACATGATATTTCGCTCGCCATTATCTTGTTTCGGTCTAGAAAGTGACATGACATGTAAAATGACGTGAGTAGTTTAACTAAGGTTTGCAAATTGCAATGCACCTTTTACATATTAATCTACAGGCAATGTCTATTTTTTACTGTTAAAGTGATCTGTGTTTTTCTTTAATTTCCTATAATATAAAAACACTTTGTGTAACCCGGCATTCGACCATCAACAATTGGCGGGAGAGTTTCCTGTACCAACTGGTTTCCAGACCACAAAATCGACCACGACCAGGGCACTTACACCCGACATAAGACCCGTATTAAGCGATACATTTGATGTCTATTAGTCGCAAGACAAAATCAAACCAACGCGATACAACACACTGCTTTTCAACTAGATTTTATATTTTAACTAGCTGACCCGGCAGACGTTGTTCTGCTATATTTTTAATGTGATTTTAGTCAAAAAAATTTAGGTTGAGTGACCCTCATCACTTACGGGTATGAAAAATACATGTTGGCCGATTCTCAGACCTACTCAGTATGCTCACAAAATTTCATAAGAATCGGTCAAGCCGTTTCGGTGGAGTTCAATCACGCACACCGTGACACGATAATTTTATATATTACATAGATAAAGTTTGTAATTCAAGCGTAGTAAAACGAAAAAAAATAACTCCAATTTTATTACGAAGTCGCGGTTTGATTATTATTTTCCATAAAAGAAGCTAATTTTTTTTATTTATTTATCAACTCTTAATCCCAATTACATTTCAATAAAATTGTCTGTAAACTTTTATAGTTTGCCTATACATGTTTCTAGAATAATGATTCCGAGGTGGTCCGAGGTTTTATCACCATCTCTCTATAAGCTTTTAGTTATTGAATTTGACTTTACTTTACCACTTTGTCGGATCATGATAAAATTAATACGGGACCACCTCAAAACCATGACCATTCCAAAAAAAAACTATCGAAATCTGATTGTTTTTAGTCGAATAATGGAACAAGCATACAAAAAAAGATACAGTTAAATTGAGAAGCTCCTTTTTTGAAGTTGGTTTAACCAACTCAACCAACCAACAACACAAAGATTCATGACCTTTTAAATACTATCTAGGTACCTATGGTGGAAGCAATTTTAAATTTAGATCTAAAAACAAAATAAATTCTATTGTTGTACCTAGTAGGTACTTAGTACAATTATCATAGGCCATAATTCGGAAAATTTGATGTTAGAGTATAGGATTCATTCTGTCGTTAGACTTAAACTTAAACAAAATGAATCCTATGTCAGATATATGCAGTATCTTATGATTAGTACACATAAGTAGTACACTACTTAAGTGTTGTACTCTTAAATAGTACACAGGCCTACTTAAATGTATCTTACATTTTTTTTCGTAATTAAATTAAAGAAAACAACTCATAAATCTAACAAAGACGTCAAAAATATAGAGAACAGAAAAATAATGTGTTCCAAAAACCTGTTAAGGCTTGACAAATCGCACTTCTAATTTAGAAGACAGTTTGGATTAATTGTCAGATTAATAAACTCTGTCTCAGCCCACTGTGTTTTAAGATTTATTTATTATGCAAATATATTTATCATTCATGCTTTTCCGTGTTTACGTCCACGTCAATACTTCAAAATGTAGGTGAGTGCACTAGTCTATAAAAGTACAAATGTGATAAAATATTTTATTTTTAGATTGAATTGTTTGTTTTTTATTGCACATCAATCTAACATTATTTTAACAAAAACTAAGACAATAAGGTAAAAACACAAAACATCTTTACAAATACATATAAATATACATCAGTTAATTCAGGAAGCGATAACAATACCTAGAGACATTACACAATAGGATAGAAAACAAGAGGATCAATCAAAGCGTCAGATTGCTTTTGTTTTACTAGTTTTATTTTATTATTTTATTATTTTATTTTATTATCCTAGTTTTACTCGCAGGATATTCCTCCATTGCCATTTAAATAATATACGTATCTTCACACCCATATCCCCGATGAGTTAGGCAGATGCATAACCAGGGCACCCACGACTAGCTAAAGACACAAAGTCCCACAATGTGATAGGTGGCAAGCCTATCGCCTACCGGGCACATATCCAATCCCGAGCAACGTTATTTTTTTATTTGAAATTTGGGAAAACCAAATTTTCTTTTTGTATGGGCGCCCGGATTGGGCGGATTCGAACCCGGGACCTCAAGTAGTCAATTCCAGTACCTGGACCACTAGACCACAGAGAAGATAAAAAATATACAACCTACTATACGGAATTACTCAACGTAACAGAATGCAAAGATTGCAGAAAATCAGGTTCCCACGCGCTTGCCTTGCCAGCGAGAACAGCGAATAAGAAAAATCACAATAAATAACCAAGAAATATAATAACATGAAAGAAAACCATGATATCTTACTAAATTCATGTATAAATGATTATAAAGAGTTAAGAAACCACAAATAAGATATATTTAGAAGGAACTTACGTGAATGTTATGGGGATGAAAAGCTAAACGCATTCGTGGAGCTGGGACCGGCGCGGACATGGCGCGTGCGGTCGACTGCGCGGACGGTACTGACTACCGAACAATTGCGGGAACTATGGTCCTCGAGTACGGAAGCACTCAGCCCCAGGCTGTAGGTAAACTGATACAACCACCTGCTGTTTCCCATTGAATCGGCAGGAAGTTATGCGCATTTTTAATGCACGTATAGAGAAATAAGTCAAGATTTAATTACTATGAATCAGGTATTTAAACATTAGTCAACTTAAAGCAATCTGGAATGTGTTTTGACTTAAAAATATCTATTTTAAGTTTGATTGCCTGAAATGAGTAATACTAGTGTATAAGTATTCACTAAATGCCCCTTTGTAAGATGGATTACTTTATAATTTGTATAACATATGAGGTTCCTCGATAGACGTTGTACTTCGTCTAAACTATGAATATTGATTTTTTTCTATGAACCTTGTTCTGAGTATAAGTCACGACTATTTTTTTTAAATTTAAGCGAAATAATTAATTATGTGTAATAACAACAAGATATAGATATCTTTTAAATACATTCGGATTTCCGAAGCTTGACGAATATAGCCGAAGCGCATAATTTAAATAGTGCTACTGTAAGGTATTCATTTTCGAATCTAATATTAGATTGACATTTCGGTATTTCCTGAAATCTCATGACATTGACATAGTATCTACTGTATAACAAATATACTGTGTATAAATACTACTATTATAGATCATAAATACTACTGCTGATAAATAATATGAGATTTATAATTATTTTAAATTTGTCTCAGTATATTATTTTATGTTTAAATAAACACAACTGGCTCAGATCATTGGACGCGTGGCTACAGAATGATGACAAACACCTCAAAGCGTTACGGCGTGTCACAGCCACTTGGTATCGAATGTCTCATTACAGAGGCTGAAGTTATACAACTTCCTAGATAATAATACGATACTTCTGACCCTCTGCTGTAAATACATGATCTAACACTTTTGTAACATGTGGCTATCCCTGATCAATTACCATGGCCTTGAAGATGAGGTTCGATTTCTGTGTAAGATCTTCCATCATATCATTTTCAAGAAATATAAGTTGTGTAAGTGCTTATTATTGTATAAATAACGTTGAGCGAAACTGCAATCATTTAGCAACAATAACGTACCTATCATATGTGTGCCTTCTGTGAATACGACGCACAAATATATAGTTGTAACACATTTCTTTATCTTTTGTCCATCAACTAAGAAATATTTGATCCCGATTACTTAATTGTTCAGGGTATCTGAATGATATTTTGTGATTTGTTAATTTTTTTCACTTAATTTTTTGATGTCACTTAACTATTTTTAAAATTAAATTTGTAAAATATTGCTCAGATAATGATTAAGCGTTTAACTTTTTTTTATAGATTTTACAAGAACTTAAAAAAAGCTTAAGACTATGCGACATATTTCACCAAGACATTTCACGTGAACTAGTTTTAAGAAACAAAATACTAGTTTTCGATCCCAGTGTCTAAATATTTTAACAAATATTTTAAAGCTCAAAAACGAATTTTTAAAAAGCTGTCACGCTTATTCACATAGGGGGTGACAGGTGCAACGAATATTCCCACGATCAGCCAACGGTAAGTATTATCATATATTTAAATGGTTATGCTGAAATAAATATCAAAGGGAAGATAGAAGTAATCGACTAATTCCAACAGACAAAAAAGGTCTAATCTATATATAATACGTGATGTAAAATTTGGCACACTTATAGTTTATTTTTATTTATTTTTTTTATTTTATTGAAAGGCAAACAAGCAGACGGATTTCCTGATGTTAAGAAATTCACGCCGCCTAGAGACACCAAAGGTGGTAATGGTGCGTTGCCAACCTGAGGCCGGGATGTTAGGCCTCAAGCAAAAGTAAGTTTACCGGCTACCTTACCCTCCGAACCGAAACACGTCATGACGTTATGGCAGCAGGAATAGGTAAGGCAGTGGTACCAATCCGGGCGGGTCGCTGCTAAACACTACCACCTAGTCAGATGTCAAGGTGTTAATGACGGTGAGCCCATGCTCGCCTTTTACGAGCTGCCTGGCAAGGAAGGCAGATGGTCTATTCTACAAAGGAGCCCGGACCCACACTACCATGCATTTGACACACACAAACAAATATATTGATGATAACGATAAAAGATCACAGATGGCGCACTAACTATTCATAACGTTTAGTTGTTGGTCTTGAGCAATGAAGAAAGCGTTCTTATCAACAAGATATTAAAATTTATTATGGTCGGATTTCGACCAATGGGCGACCATTAGTAGGTATAATATTATTACATAATACTGTCTGTCACCTGCGGCTTAGCCCGTGATAAAATGAGATGTAGACTATCCTTCAAGTTGGATCAAACTGAACAAATTTGAACAAAATAGGTTTAGTAGCTCAGGAGTTCGTTGCGGACAAACAACGCATATTATACATTAAGATATAATATTATGTTCATTAGGCGATAAAATAAGGTAAATTTATTATGTACTTTTTGTTTTTGCCCTTAATCATTTAATTTAAAGCATACTGACGAAGTTATTTACTAAAATTTCGCAAAATAGTAATTATAAGAGAAAAAAAATCAATCAATCCATGAATAGAAATTAACTCGAGTTTGTTGTTGCAATCTTCGATTTTTAAAATAATAAAAAAGAAGTTTTCTTACCGACGCGTTGTCATTGCTTCAAGTAAACAAGTAGCATAAAAACACAAGGTTGCCATCAAAGAAAGTGTCGGTAAAAGTGGTCATCTTAACGAGAGACATCTTGTAAAGGAAACAGAAAAAGTTATGCCGGTAAAGGGGCTTCAAGTTTTAAGCCTTCAATTACTTGATGGAACTACTTAATAACAAGGAAATTATAATTAGTAACAAATTATTTTTTTCATTAAACGATAATTTATCTTTGTTTCTCTACAGTATTTTTTATCTATACCTACATATGATAAAATGGTAATAAAAAAAAGGTAAACAGGATGCATAACCGAAAACGCCGGTTATTAAGTTTTTTTCGGTTTATCTGTTTGACTTTTAACTTTTCACGCAAAAACTACTGAACGGATTTTTAACAAATTTTGTGTAGTAGCTTAGCTTAATATGCTTGGGTCAACATTTAGGACATACCTTGTCCAACGGGAAAGATCATTTTTTCCCATAACATACCTTTTTATCTTAATTTTATCAATTAGAGTAATTGGTGTTCGAGA
Organism: Calephelis virginiensis; assembly: GCA_002245475.1. NCBI lineage: Eukaryota > Metazoa > Arthropoda > Insecta > Lepidoptera > Riodinidae > Calephelis > Calephelis virginiensis. Next base: position 83,957 of record NJDC01058183.1, on the reverse strand, counting down.
AAGAAACTTAAACTTAAACAAAACTTAAAAGTTACTTATTTATCAACTTTAAAGACGACGACTCAGGAAAAGTGGAGGCAAGTGGAAACTTTGTGGATAACTAGAGACTCAAAATGGACAAGATGAAGACAACACCACATTATCTAGAAAGATTTAATTAGTTGCAGTTCTGTGCTGAAAAAGTCGCGATTGATAGAATTTATATTGAACTGGAGGAAGTCTTAAATTGGTTGATAGAACATTTTCTAAATTAAACTATCAATATATAAAATAATGTTAACATTCCCACTACAACAGTAAGTTTTTATTTTCATGAGTCTAATCGGAAGACAAATATTTTTGATAGAAATTGAGTAATAAGAAGAAATAGAAATGAAGTGCAAATATAAATTGTTTTTAACGCTGTTTTGATATCATTAGTAAAAAAAGAAAACATTTACGAAACAAAAAACGTAGTATAGGATATTAATTGCAAAAATTATATAATCTATCCATTTGTTAGCAAAAACCGCTAAGTCCATAAATTAATTATCTAGTGATTATACGTCTATTTGCGAAAAAAGCAAGCCTTTTGCAATTTAAATGTAATTAGCAAAAAAGCTACATAATAGTCAAAATCACATAATTAATGTTTTAGTCTAATCTCGTATAGTTTGATTTAAATAAAATAATAAGTTATATTCGCATCAAATTAGAATTACTTTTCCAATTAGAATTATTTTTATTATACGGGTACATGTATTCGTTTCATTAAAATAAAAAAACACGTATTTATAACATTATGTAATGATACATAATGTTATAAATATGTGTTTTTTGTATTTGCAAATATTTTAAAATCTTTAAAGGTTTGTATATGAAATGTATCCCCATTTCTCGTGGTCATCGCATCACGCTTGTACGAATGGAACTAAGTACCTACCTATTGTAACAATTAAATTGTAGTTGCGTTGGTAGTTGTCAGAAGAAGGTTCTTATGAAGAGAAAGACAAGGAAAATTGCAGAGAAAATGGGAAAAACAACTTTATTTTGTCCACCCAAACTGTTAGTAGCTAAATCAATGTCAAGCGATACGAAGTTTTTCGGGTCGGCTAGTCATTAAATAAAAGTGGGGTAAAATAAGGATTCTTCCCTCTTTATTTCCAATTCAAAATAATTTTAAAACACTGATGGTGTAGAAATCGATTAAATATGATTTTACAAAGATTGATCGATAAGCTGTAAGTCATTTTGAAATGTATAATTTATTAGATCAAATTAGGTACAATAATTTGCTAATTTCCATTACTCTGGTAGGTAGCCTGTACGTGAGCACGTTACGCACGCGCGCGCGAACTGATACAATTGCGTGAACATTTCAGTACCTAACTCCGAAAAATAGTGTGTAGAAAAGTAACTAGATGTCGCTTTATTCAACTGCAATAATAATAAATCTTATTATCCTGATTATATAAATTGCAATTATAATATTTCTATTTATAGTACCTTCTTAATTAACAAAAAATGTGATTACGTAATAATTACGTGTTTAATAAAATTAAAAATAGCGATATAATTTATTTTGCTCTATGTTACCACCTTGTTGGTTGACGTAAGGTATACGCGTAACGCCACTTGTATATATATTGAGATACGTACACAAACAAACGGATAAAAAATATGTTTGCCATATTATTGTCTTGAAAAAATCTTATGTAATTACATCATATCTCATTAACATATGGTTGCCTGGAAGATTGGCGATAAGGCCACCTTTGTACCTATATCACTTAGTTTTTAAGTTTCTTTAAGTGTATTATTTTTTATGTATTTTGGTGCACAATAAAGAGTTATTTTATTCTATTCTATTCTACATAATTTACATACGGTATACTACTGCTCGAAACAGTGGTAAAATGTTTTAGGTAGGTACCTATCTATTAATTTTTATGGTACAAGAATGCAAACAAGGACTTATAGGTATACAAGGTATATTCATAGTAGGTACCTATATGATGAAAACTAGTCCATTTACGAAAGTTCACCATTTTAGTAAATGATAAAGGATAACATTTTTTACATCTAACTGAAATTAAGGTTCTTACCCAATAAAACTTACTCGATTTTGACACCTATTTAAACGTTTCGACCTGTTGCTTCTTTGATTGTTCTGTTTTTTTTTTCTACTTTGGGGTTATGTTATTTGTGTCATTTATTCGGGGTTATTTATTATAAGTATAACAGGTAATACAGTTAATGACATAAACATTAAATACAATAATCATCCTCTTTTCAATGTATTCTATGGTTTCAATTCCGGGCTAAATTTAAAATCTAGTGGGTCATACAAATGACCATTACAATCAGAGTTGCCACCCGTACTTTATAATAAAGTATTGTGCTTTATTTTAGGTAATTGTACTATATACTTTATAAGAAAAATAATGAACGGAAAATACTTTATTTTGAATGATTCTGTTTTTTTTGATTTCGTAAAGTTTAATCGTATTTTTTTGCTAAGCGAAATTTATTGATCCATGCTGAAACAATGTTACTACCAGCGTAACATCACGTATACGTCTGACTTGAGTATTCTTCTGTAACTTAGAGTAAAAGTACTTGAATTATTAATTTATTCTTATTTAAAAGTTGAATGTAAAGACGCTTTGGAGTTATTTAGGAAAGATTCAAATTTAATAAAAACCGCTCGAAGTAATAAAATATGTATTAAGTATAATAGGTAACAAAGAAAAGTGTGATTCTTTTTGTAATTGTTATATCTTCTATTATTTTTGTAATATTATCATTCTGTGCCTCTTCTTGTGCAATAATTGAGTAGTTAAATAAATAATATAAAAGTGTACTTTATTCTAATACTCTGTACTTTTTTTCTTACCATTAATAGGTAAAGTACTTAATTGGAAAAGAAAAAGGTGGCAACCCTAATTACAATATAATAACAATTATCAAAGTAGTCACGGGTAGCCGACGACGCTGTAACAGATGCCGTCATCCTTAAACTATCTCAGTTCATTTTTAACTTTATTAGTTACACTTAAAGTTGTAATTACAGATTGCGTAAGTGTTATTTGATTGAACGAAGTTGTGAGGTTAAATGTCAGATGACATCTATTGAGGTTGTAATTGAAAGCGTAATAATACTTAGTACAAAATCAATAAGCGTAATAGTAGTATGTGCGTATGTGTGATAATTAAATGCAGTAAGAACGACTTTGGCATTTTCATTGGGTACCACGTCGCGATCTGTTAAATATTTTTTCGAAAGAAAGCAAATGGTTCCGAAATGGTCCCAGAAACATTTTATCAGCATCCTACTAGTAGTTTTTAGGTTTACCTTAATAAGGCATCAATTTTTCACTAAGTTGGACGACTTCATCAATGACGGGGACATTACAAAATTTGTAATTGACAATTTACTATTTTTACGATATTCAGGAAAGAAACACGAAACTCGATTTCCTCTAGAAGATTCAATTTTTCTATCGTAATCCGCAGTCGAAAAGAATATCGTTATGTAACTCATATCCATAAAATTAAAATATATAGTCTGTCTGAAGGTGAAAAGAGGGTTTTTAAAGCAAGATAAAAACAAAACGTTACCTAAAACAAATACAATGAAATCATGCGATAAATTTTATACTCGAGGGCATAAAAAATTAACTGACACAAATGTCTCTAATGCCTACAGTACATTAAAGGTGACTTTTTGTAAACGCCTGCCACCATTAGGCTCGGTTTATTTATATAAAATCAAAAACACAGAGACAGGACGCTCCAAATTGGGCGAATGAGGTGTGACGGCAACAAGGCAGGAAATTAGGAAACGGGAAGCATTACGCGTGAAGCAGAAAAAAATAATTGTAACCTTATAATAATAGCCATAAAGCCGAGTTCGTTTGACGCAACATCCGAAAGAGTTGGCTTAATTTGAGCTTCCGGCAGAATTCCGATCTGTAGTCAATAATTTGTGATTAGTGGCGGAGAAGAAATACGAATGAAGTAACATTTCCTATCAAACCCTTTTATCTTCGATCAAAGCAAGCATTAAAAGTGTCGGGTTTTCTGTTTGTCGGTGAAATGTATTTTATAGGCAATGTATCTGATTTATTTAAAAACGTAAAATAATTATTGTAAAAAATAGTTTTATTTGTGTTTAACTTTATTGTAAAAAATAAATTTCGAAATTAATACCTACGCAGGTTTACTAGTTTATTAGTTAATTACCTGATTGTAATTTGTGATCATGTAGTATCCCAAAAAAATATAATCATCGATGTAAATGACTTTTTAGATTGATGAGTGACGTCATCAAGGGGAAATGAAATGCTTGTCAAAAAATCGAGGGCATTAGACTCCCTACTTAACCTAGGTTTCATATTTTTCTCAATGTCCGTATCAGCCCTCTAGGCCATCGGCCGGCGACGCTCCATGACGTCATCAAAATTCTGAACACAACTAAACTATGGTACTATGTTTTAAAATAAATAAAAAAATAACTACGAATAGGTAGCTTGTAGATTAATAATAATAGAAGTAATAGTAGTAATTGCAACATAAAATATAAATAACAGACTAGACGTTATAGGTGCGTCGCCATACACAGGATGCAGTGTTAGGTCTATTGTGCAAATAACCTTTTTCTAAAAAGATCTTAATGTATCTCCTAAAATCTTTTCAGCGACTAAAATTAAAAACAAGGTATTTTAATTTTAGCATTTGTTATATCGATTGAGTCTACTAATCCTATCAATATTATAAATGCGAACGTTTGTTTGTTTGTTACTTCTGCACGCAAAAACTGCTGAACCGATACTCATGAAATTTGGCAAAAACATAGAGGGTGACACATAGGCTAGTGTTTATCCCGAAAAAATGTTCCTGACCCTATTAACCATGCGGGCAATGCCGAGGGCAACAGCTAGTTATAAAATAAAAATTGTAAAATTGAAATATATCTTTATCTATGTAATAGATACTAGCCCCAAAATTTAATACTAGTCTCGTTAAAATAAATATCCGGTATGTCAAAAGTATAACTATAATATGTATAATACCAAGTTAAAACGAACTCTAATAATAATTAGACGTGTTTAGTTTCTAAAAGAAATTTAGTTTCATTGCTTCATAAATCGTCAACAGTATCAGTAAAATTAACATGTCTATTTACTTTCCTATTTCTGATGATTAAAAGAATAAAAAACTTAAAGACAACTTGTACCTATTCAGAGAGTTTAACTGCGTTCTTCACAAACCGTCCGCAACTGAGAAAACAGAGGTGTTGTTGTATCGCGGCCGGTGGGCTTCGGAATGGGATCATTAAACATGGGACAGCCATACACTTTACACACAATTAACATATCTGTATTAACGAGCTTCTTTGGTACTTTGTAATACAAATTAAATTTGTTAATTCCAGTGATAAAAATATTAGCATCTCTATTACATTTGAATGTTAGTGAATAGTGATAATAATTAAAATACATTTCCACTTTTTTTTTGCAATAAAACAGCGAACTAGCATGCTGATGCACAGCATTTTACCACCAGTGGCCTTATTGGCAATGACTTAATTAACCCGTGCTCGCCTCTTACAAGTTGCCAGGGACAGATGGGATAGGCAGATGGTCTATTCTACACAAGAGACCATGAACAACACGGGGAAACTTATCAATCTATTTTAAAATGATGTTTTGTTAGTAAAATTTCACAAACTCCTAGACGATTTGATCGATTTGAATATGTTTAGAAATAAAAAAAAAGTATCTTCACGCCCATATACGGATACCCGAAGGCACTAACTTTCATAATGCTTGCCAAGCCTATCTCCATGTGGGCACATATCCAATCCTGGGCAAAATTATTAGAAAAACAGATAAAAATATATTTTTTTTTGTTGCCTGACACGGGGATCGAACCCGGGACCCAAAAAAAAGTCAAATCCAACCGGAATGCTAGACCACAGAGGCTACGTATATATGTTTTCATTCATACTAATCAAGTTATTTGTTCGATTTGTTGTAACTTATAAGGAGTGTGTACATTTTTAAAAATCTGACTGGCATCTGGTGGAACAGGTTCAAATTAATAAATAGGAGTAAGTATATTTAAACGACTAATCTACTTACCACTTACTCGTAAGTATAATATTTGTGATAAATTATATTAGTGATTAAAATCTAATAATCTTGAGAATTGGAATTAGGATTCCTTTTTATTAACATGTAAAAAACCTAAAAGGGCAACGTCACAAAGGCAAATAAAACTCATAATTTAAAGTTTAACTCTTAACTCAGGGATTCTCCACATTAAACATACATGGTAACTTAAAATTTAAAATATGACACTTAATTGCATAACTATCATCTGGCTAAAATTAATTGATTCCAAACGAGTTATTTATCTATTAAAATCGACAGACTCCATTACATTTCTTATAATTATATTCATACCTTTAAGTAATTATTCTGAAATATACCAAATTTCAGTAGGATAATTTTTGTTCTATTAAAATTCAAGGGGTGAAACTTCATTAATCTAAAATAAGATTTCCAAGGCTTTCAAGAACCATAAAATGTAGTGTAAAACATCTCAGCTCTCGAACAGTTGGACCATGTGTGTATCACAAATAGACAGAGCTTTGAAGGGTTAAACAAAAAACAATATAACAGTACCCGAGCGCACGTGCTCGAGACGCCAGGATGCGAGGTTTAGAGGAGCATTACTGGGGATCGATTGTTTTGTCTTATTACACATAATGAGTACTTCAACAGGGTAGAGTTTTGTTGCCTAGTCTATTTTTGGTTTACTTGGTGTTTGCAAGTGGCACACCTGGTCGATCTTTTTCAATGTGGTTTTAACGTCTAGGTACAAAAAAAAATCATTACATACCTCTGCAATTTTCTGTTTAAAAAAATAAATATTTATTATACTGTTCTTACAAAAATATTTTAAATAATTTCTGTTTCTTTATTCAAAAGTAGTAACACTAAAAAAATTTTATGAACTTGGCAATCGATTAATATGCTTACATAAAAAAATATAGGAGACGAACTTATAAACTTCTCCTTTTCACCAAGTGTGTTAAATGTTAAAAACATATTCGATTGTTATAAGGAATATTATGAATATTCAAACCTACAGGAAACATGACTATACAGAAAAGTGAAGACCCTCAAAATGTTCGTTAATGCAACCCTGTCTATGTTTTACTTGAATGCGCTCTTATAATAAAACATAACAGATAAATAATTTATATAAGAACAAAGTCACGAATGCATGCGGGTTTGTGGTGGCAAAGTAAGGACCAAGCGGCACTTGTTTGCTGGCCGCTGGGGTCATTCCGTCTGACCGAGCCGACCGAGCGGTCAATTATCGACCAGCTGTAATGTGAACATCAACACCACCAACTGAATCAACAAAATGATATTAGTCTATTTAATCAGGATCTATTTATTTAAAAAATATTTGAAATTTATGTCAAATTTATACCACTGCTTGGAGTGTATTTTGAAATCGGTCGGGGTTGGAAGGCAATTTTTGAAATCAGTTCAGATATGACGGAGAAATTAATTAACATAAAAAAGCATCTTCACGTCCATATCCCCGAAGGAGTAGGCAGAGGCACAACCAGGACACCCACGACTAGCCGAATACACTAAGTCCCATTATGTGATAGATAGCAAGCCTATCACTAACTGGGCACATATCTAATCCCGAGCAACCTTTTTTTTATTAGAAAATCGGAAAAACCCAATTTTCCTTTTGTTGCCCGACCCGGTATTTGAACCCGGGACCTCATGCAGTCAAGTCCAACAACTGAACCGCTAGACCACAGAGGCGATCAATTAACATACATATAAAATAAAAGATTGAAACATATAATAGCCGAATGATCAGATCGTGGTAAACATTCCACGATCAGATTACTAGGATATTATCCGAGGATAGTGTCAGGAGTCTCTGAAGTCTCTCGTGTTTGTAGGAAAAGGGTAATGAATGGGAAGGAAGCCAGACAGGTTTGTCAGGATCGTGAGGTTTGGCACTCTATACTCTCTGCCTATCCCGTAAGAGACTTGGCTCAAGATATGTATGTAAGTATGCATGTTAAACAAATGACCTCTTCCTTTTTTCGAAATCAGTTATATAGGTTTTATATGTGGAGAGTCCGTTAATTCAGTCCCACTACTTCAACACTATTATCCAGATTATTTCTCACATCAAAGGTGATGCCAAAACTTTGGACTCCATTTACAAAAATTGCACGAACGGAGGAGTATGGATATTTTTCAATAATAATGTTTATAAAGTACATTAAATCAATTAATCCTTTGTATGCCGGAACGCGGATCCGCGCAATACAGTTATACTGTAGCGTTAAAGTCGCAGCATATCAAAGGTTAATAAAACATTACCCACACTACCATGCATTTGACACACACAAACAAATATATATTAATGATACCGATAAAAGATCACAGATGGCGCACTAAAAAGTTTGGAAACAAAGTAGTTGGTCTTGAGAAATGAAGATAGCATTCTTATCAACAACATACATATTGAAATTTATTGTGGTCGAATGTCGACCAATGGGCGACTACTAGTATGTATTTAAAGTCTGTGCACAATGAACGGTGTAAACGTCCCCAACAACCTAGTCCATATCGAAAAGTTCATGTTGAGCGACCACAGAGTAAGTAAAAGTATGCTACTTCACAAACACATAACTTATCCCTTGTTGAATTTACTCCGAGTGGAATGTTTTATACAAATTGGCTGTAGACATTCAAAATATTCATGTGTCAAACAAAACATTCTTTGTTGTGGCACTCATCTGTGGACTTCTGATTTCTTTGCATTAGGGTTGAACCTTACTTAGAGCACTATCGAATTCTACTTCATGTATAATGTTAATTAAAAAAGCTTTTTCGTTTCATCTTCATCTAGTGTCATATCATTTAGCTAAAAGAAAGAAAAGTCATTTTTTACGCAGTATTCTCGTGAAGTCTCTAATAATATTTTTTTTCTATTTTATTTTTTTTCTATTTTTTCTCTAATAATATTTCTAACTTAACTTCTTGAGGTCCCGGATTCGAACCCCGGGTCGGGCAACAAAGAAATTAGAAAATGTGTATTTTCAATTTTCTAATAAAATAACATCGACCGGGATTGTTTATGTGCCCAATTGGCCATTGGCTTGCCACCTATAACACTATGGGACTTTAGTGTCTTCGACTAGTCGTGGGTGCTCTGGTTGTGCCTCTGACTACCTCTTCGGGGATATGGATGGGAAGATACTTACTTACTTACTTAAGAATACTTAGTTCTTATCTCGCTTACAAATATAAGAAGTTATCCATATTCTATAAAGTAATTAAGTATACCTACATACATCTGTAGGATAGGAAATATTCAAACCATACAACAATAAGCGCTTCCTTTTTATCACATACATGACGGATATGGACGGAAGTTGGTTATCTTTGGCCTTAACAATGAGATAGTATTTTTATAACAACGTGTTGTTCTTTTACTCAGAACTACAAATGTATCAAATATGTGTTTAAGCGATTAGGTAAATATTTTTAAGCTAAATAAACGAATAAACATTATGTTCAAATTAATTTTGTATATACATATTTATAAAACATTATAACAAAACTAGCTGACCCGGCAGACGTTGTTCTGCTACTTTTTCTAATGTGATTTTAGTAAAAAAAATCTAGGGTATGTCACCCTCATCACTTAGGGGTACGAAAAATAGATGTTGGCCGAAAATTTCATAAGAATCGGTCAAGTCGTTTTGGAGGAGTACGGGAACGAACATTGTGACACGAGAATTTTATATATAAGATAATTGTAAAACGGTTGCTATACATTGAAAATGTTACAGAAAATACAGTTGTGATATATAGTTGGGAAGCTACTAAACCTTTAAGTACCGGTTTGTTGTTTTTTGTCTTTGTATATTTCTTAAATTTTCATCTGGCTTCTGTTAACTAAAAGATACGTTTAACTTTAAATTTAATTAATATTTAATAACTTAAAATGTAATACAAGTTTGGTTGTAAAAATCTTAATTATCGCATTTTGAACTTCAGTATGAAGTAATTGAAGTCAAGGAGGTGCAACCAATAAGGTTTCGTGCAACCTGAGACTTAATTATTATATTTTGTTTCAAATAAGGGTCAATGTAAAACAAGAGTCATCTTAAAAATAAAACAGATTGACATAAACTCGTTGTGACCGGGGTTGCCTGCAACGTAAAAAAAAATAGACCCTACAAATTATGTCAGCGAAATGTTTTCCAGCAAAATTTCTTAAAATAATAAAGACCGGTAGTGTACATAGACATAAATAGAAAAACATATCGCCTCTGTGGTCTAGCAGTTCAGGTGTTGGACTTGACTGCATGAGGTCACGGGTTCGAATTTGGTTTTTCCAATTTTCTAATAAAAAAATTATTGCTCGGGATTGGATATGTGCCCGGTTGGTGATAGGCTTTGCCACCTACCACATTGTGGGACTTAGTTTCTTCGGCTAGTCGTGGGTGCCCTGGTTGTGCCTCTGCCTACTTTTTCGGGAATATGGGCATGAAAATACTTTTTTTAGAAAACATCGTTTTCTATTTTCCTGAAAAACTTAATTTCCCTAAAGATAAATCGATGGACCTATCGATACTATGAAAAAAAAATTGTTTAAACCTGTTTATAAGATATTGGTGCCAGTTTTAGGTATAAACCAGTGCCACTATGTACTAACAGGTAAATAATATAATATATAACATAATACATAAATTCGCCTTATATCGTTGTCGCTAACCCTAGATGAAATGACAAAGAAGCCTCAATTTGCGAGTAAACGTATGCAGCGGCGTGCAATCCGAAACGTTCCATGCATTCTAAGAAAACATCACTCATTCCACTTTTTTTCTATTTCGAACCTTAATTGATCATTATTGAATGCTGTGCCGCTAACGACGGCGACACAGCCTCTCGCTAATTCAGTTATTATCGTTGTTAGATAGTTAACCACTGTTGACCGCGGTTTCAACGTAATAAGATTATTTAACTTTTAGGGCACCATTTGAGTTGGTGATTTTGATTGAATATTTACTTTATAAATTACTACGGTAAAAATATAGCTATAAAAATAATAATATTAAAAATATAGTATATTACTTAAAAAAAATAGTTAGTCCTTAAACAGTTATACGCTTCAATATAGTCAAAAACTGATATCTTTTTTATAAATATGGTTGCCTATAGTACCTACAGTCGTCACGGTATTAATGCTGTAAAGCCAGAAGGAGCTTCGTTCCGGTCCGGTGGCACATTTTAGAATTTATAATTATAGACGCTAAATAAAATGTTTTCTATTAATTAAATTGGAAAGTGTTTAAAATCGTAATACAAAAGGCATGTGTTACTGTCAATACTCGCTTGTATTTAGAAAATATAATATACTCACTAGCGGACCGGTACGTGCTTCGCTACGTATACAACCGCATGAATAACATAACACAACAAAACATAAAAAGAAAAAAACAACTGAAAAATGTTTCAATATGACGGTTCAATCCCGATCTAAAAAAGATTTCGATTTGACTGAAAAATACCCATTAACAAAATGGCAAATTATTTTGTTGAATTCAGTTATTACAAAAAATGTGATAAATGAAGAACTGCTCGACCGATTTTATGCAAACTTTACATAAACCATCTAATATACTAAATAGTCCGAACAAAGTCTAAACATTTGGTTTGAACAGGTGGGCTCGTTCTTAAGTAATATAATTACAACAAAAAGTGCCATTGATTTATATATACATATATAGATGCGAGATGACGTATCTTAGTAACTGCGCAAAGTATTTAGGTACGAGTACATCTGCTTCAGTAACATAGAGTTGGAGAACTTCATATTTTCGCCAAGGCAATTTACTGCACCGATTTTATATCGACATTAAGACAGCATGTTCTTTGACCCATATCTCTTCTGATCAATAGATACCGCAGATAATGGACGCGCCTATACCAATGTTGAACACATGTTTGGAATGAGTCCGCGGTGTTTCAAACTGGACCAGCGCCCACAGACGCCGACGTATCTTGAATTTACAATATGTTGAACATGTTCTAGTTAATTCAGACCATATTTAAAAGTTTTAAATAGGCATTATTAGTTCCTGCTTTGCTATCGTTGGAACTTTGACTTTTATTTTTACTCAATTGGGACGCGCAAAGTAATATTCAGCTGTATATATAGGTGGCTACAGTACTACTATTTAAATTATGCGCTTTGGCTTCACAATTTTTACATTTTTTACTTTTGTTTTTAAATTGGCTGACCTAATCTGAATTTACGCGAAATACCTAATTCAATTTGTGTAATAACAACTCTATATCTCTATATATCTTTAAAATACATTCGGATTTTCGAAGCTTGACGAATATAGATGAAGCGCATAATTTAAATAGTGCTACTGTATGTAGTTGTACTGTATGTAGAATAACATAATCGACAATCGACTCGATTGTTTTTTCTGAGTTTGTAACCACAAAATCCATATAATGTGTGAGAAGTTTAAGAAATATATTTGCGTCTGTTCTCATTTGTATTCATAAGAATATGGAATAGTACATCTTACCTGTTGTCTCCAGTCAAAGGAAGAACTTATTAATTTTTCTATATTATGAAAGATTAATAAGATAAAAAAAGAAGGGTTCGACCCCGTGGCGAGCAACAAAAACAATTAGACAATGTTTATTTTCAAGTTTCTAATAAAATTCACGCTGCCCGGGATTGGATATGTGTCCGGTTGGCGATGGGGTTTGACACCTATCACATTGTGGGACTTAGTGTATTCAGCTAGTCGTGGGTGCCCTGTTTGTGCCTCTGCCTACCTTTACGGGGATATGGGCGTGAAGATACTTTTTTTTATATATTAAAAGAAAGTACCCAAATTGTTTGGTCCGTTTAATCCATTTACTGTATCAGATATTCCGTTATTGTCTGAATTAACGGAGACTTGCTTTGTGTAATTAGTGTAACGATGCTGGCCAACAGTGCTCCTTATAACAATTAAACAACTAGAACTGTACTTCAAGATAGTTATAACTTATCTTACAAAAGCATTGTAAAATATTCCAAAGTTGATCTATATTTCTAAGAGTAGGTAAACTGTAAATTTTTATTAAATCTTTAGTTCTTATTAGACAGTAAAATTGAAGTCGTATCTCGTATATCGGGCTAACATACAATGTGCGACTTTAAATTTAGTGTCTAATTAAACAAGCTGATACAAGCTAAACCTTCCCGAGTTGTTGTTTCGGTTTCCTATGTGGTCTCGTGGTTCGGTGCTGGACATGACTTCATGAGGGTTCTATTCTACCCCTGGTTCGGGCACCGAAAGGCACTTTTTTCAATTTTTCTAAAAAAATATTTATATTATTAATAAAAATGAAATACTTATATTTCTAATAGAAATGTATTCTAATGAAAAACACCGTTGCCCACGATTGGGTATACGAGTAGGTCACTTAGCGATAGGCTTGTCACCTAAAAATATTGTAGCATTTGGTGTCTTCTGCTAGTCGTGCGGTGCCCTGGTTGGGCCGCTGAAGATACTATACATAAAATATATATTTGTGCTTATTAAATTTTGTTGCAGGATATTGCATCTTCGTATTATCATCATTAACAAATTACTGGCATATAATTAGCTGAATTTAAAGTTTAATCAATTAGTGTAACTTATCTGAGATGTTTCAGTATAAAACATAGTCGCTTTCCGCAGTCTGCCCCTATGTATGCTTCGATGTTTACAACAACTACGCATAAGATTTTAATTATTTTTTTATGATAATAGAAGGCAAACAAGCAGACGGATTTCCTAATGGTAAGAAATTCACGGTGCCTAGAAACACCAAAGGTGGTAATTGTACGTTGTCAACCTGAGGCTGGGATGTTAGGCCTCGAGCAAAAGTAAGTTTACCGGCTACCTTACCCTCCAAACCGGAATACGTCATGATGTTATGGCGGCAGGAATAGGTAAGGCGGTGGTACCAAACCGGGTAAGTCGCTGCGAAACTCTACAACCTAGTCAGATGTTACGGTGTTAGTGACGGTAAGCCTATGCTCGCTTTTTACGAGCTGCCTGGCAGGAAGGCAGATGCTCTATTGTGTAAAGGATTCTTATAAAGGCTGCAAATATTTTTAAAGCATAGAATGATTCAAGAGGGAGAGGATTTATATAATGTATGATGATATAGAAGTTAGAAGACCCGTGCGAAACTGGGACGGGCTGCTAGTTATTACTAAACTAAGTTCTTTGCGAAAACTTTTTGATTCTGCGCAAGAGGACAATCAACTTAGTGAGAACAAAAAACCGAAGTCCCAGTAGCAGAAACATGTCGTTTTGCTTTAATTATTATTATTATCTTATTTTATTATTATATTCTCCTTATTACTGAAACAGTTACGGGTATTTCGGTATAAGACTTGTTAAGTACAAAAAAACGGGTTGTACTCCTGGAGTGCCGGCAGAAGTTAAAACTTGAATATTAACGTTGTTCATTTATGATATTTTGGAATGGTTAGGGAATAATTTTACACGAATTGCATTAATTATCAGTTTGAAAGTACTATCATTTATGTGGTAGAATACAAAATTCATTTATTGCGCTATCGTACACAAACATGACGACACGAACATTCGCGCAAGTGCCCTGCGCCGTCTTACGAATTTTTGTCTTACGCATCAGGTCACGTGTCCTGACGCGAGTTTAGAAGTTTTTACCCATTCCAAAAAAGTGTAAAAAAACCAAGTCTTAACAGAGATAGCCTTTTGTTTTTATATCTCTTTATCACTGAGACGATTACAGGTTTTATGTGTTAAAAGTCACATAATAGCCTTGCTGCGGGCCGTAGGTGGTCCATGGGCGAAGCGTGGGCGAAGGTTTCCTTACCAGCATCCAATTCACACAATTGATTGAATGATGCACTCGAAGGTAAGAGTTGCTAAGTTTATTTACTTACTTTACCAACCAATTTTGTCTCTGTGATGTGGTGTTTGTGTTATGAAATGGTTAATGGTTAGATCTCTATAGTTTTATATCAAATTCTTGTAATTCGTTTTCTTTGAAATTTAAAATTTACAGAAATTTAAAATTAACTCTACTAATTCAAAAGTTGTTTTTAATATTTAATGCGAGTAATATTCAAAATGTTTTGCAAAAGACCCGTTGAGATGTTGAAAGAAAGACTAATATACTACGTCTTATCCTTCTCATAGATCTAATCTATTTCTGACATAAAATTCACAAAAATCAGTTCTTTTGTTTTGAAATGATTGTCATTTTAATCCTGAGTAGTCATTAAAGCCTGTGAAAGCATAGTAGCAAAATAGGATTGAATGTATTTTAGAGTTTCCATTGTATAACAATGGCAAAAAGGTAATAATAAAAATTGCGGTAAAGCAGATTTTAATTTCCCCTATATTCAAAATAGAAAATATTTATTGGCATAGGTATGTAGTTTAATTATATATGCACTATAATGTATATCTCAAAAACACCTGTCAGACGTTGCTCGAAAAGCAATTTAGGATATATGTATAGTTTCAAAATAGATAGAATAATCATATTCAATAAACGAAAATTATAATAACAAAGTTATTTTTAAGATTCTGCAAACAAAAGTTAACCCTATGTATGTCGGTGCGCCGCCACGTTTTCACATGTAGGTATTTAAAACTAAAATTGTTCATGTCGCCGCTCCGCTTGACCGGCGACTCCTCCCGAATGAATTCCAGGAGTTCTCTGGACCGGAACGACACTAAACCAGAATTCACTGAGTCTGGCATTCAACCTTCCAAGCGTCGTTCCGAGGAATTTGTCATTTTTTATATTAGTTTGATTAGTTGTGTTTTATATTATCAGAATAGCAACTAGGCAACTTATTTACCTTTTTTTTAGTACTAAAAAAAACAATTGGCGGGAAATACTCGTAATTTATCAATTGTTTTTTATCATACATCAAATTTCTACGTAGGTACGCAACGAAAATTGAATTAAGTCGAAAAGATTTTACAGCGTTGATTTTTTTTTATTTTAAATGTTCTTTTTCTCCGCAAGACTGTGCCGTTCGTCTTCAAAATGCTTTTGAGAGAGAAGCACCTTGTTTGAGCACCGTGAGGCGATGGTTTGATGAAATTAAAAGAGAGGTCGAGTTTCTTTACATGACGAATTTAGTAAAGGGTGGCCTTCAACTGCCATCAACGAAAATAATGTGGCTACTGTTAAGCGGTTAACTGAAGAAAACCCTCGGATTACCTATGAGACAATTCGATGACTATCGGAGATTGGTATGAGTCAAATTCAGAAAATTTTACAAGAAGAATTGAAAGTTCGAAAACTTTGTTGTCGTTGGATCCCTCATGAACTGACAGCGGAGCAGAAGCAGGCTCGCGTGGAATGGTGCTCACAGATGCTATAGAAGTACAACGAGGTATTTACGAGGAGGCAAATCGTGGATTTATTGTTTTGAGCCCGAAAAAAAACAGTAATCTTGTGAATGGGTGTTTGAAAATGAGAACAGAGCAATAAAAGTGAGACAGGCGAGAAACGTTGGTAAAAATAAATATCTCGTTTTTTTCTCAGCTACGGGTCCCATCTGCACAATTCTACTTGAATATCAAACTAGTATAAATGCCGAGTAGTATTCTACCATTTGTTTATCCAGGATGTTAGAAAAAGTTCGCGAAAGAAGTCCCAAAAGCCGTATTCTCCTACACCTTGATAACGCTTCTTTACACACGGCCGACAAAACAAAGTCATTTGTAGCTTCCGAAAAAGCATATCTCATCACTCATCCTGCGCATAGCCCCGACCTAGCACGCTGTAATTTCCCCAAAATCAAAGTTTTGATGAGAGGTTTTACATTTACCAACTCCGAAAAGGCAGTGTTCAATCAGCACGTAGAAAACATGCTTTCAGATCCGTAGTCCTCCTGTTTTAAGAAATGGTTCGATTGCATGAAAAAATTTTTAAAATG
This sequence comes from Calephelis virginiensis, assembly GCA_002245475.1. Classification (NCBI taxonomy): domain Eukaryota; kingdom Metazoa; phylum Arthropoda; class Insecta; order Lepidoptera; family Riodinidae; genus Calephelis; species Calephelis virginiensis. The sequence continues at coordinate 66,905 of NJDC01058183.1, read as the reverse complement.
TAAAGAAGTTTATTTTGAAAAGCAATAAACATAATATTTTGGTCATAACATGTTCACAGTAGTTATGCAAAACTTATAGTGTGACCTACGTAACACACTCCATAGTACAGAAACGAGAATAACAAACACTGGCGATATGAAGTCAAGAATAAATAAGGATGTGGTTACTGATCTGGACAAGTTATCAGAAAACTCTTTCAACTGTGTGAAGATTATGTTGCTAGCGCCAAATATACCTCTCGCTTACGAGCTGCTTGGCCTGTCCTGACCTGACATGTCCACTGTACCTCCTAAGCGTAAGCGACATTCTCATATAAATTAATTGCAAACGCTAACCTTTAACCTTTTTGTAATTATGTACACATAATTAATAAAAGATGGCAGCTGATTATAATTAACATTGTTCTTACGTACACGAAGGTTTACTAGAATACTGTGACCTCTTACTTGGGGAGAATGGTCCAATGATTCCCTTAAGTATTCATCGCCTTGACAATTCTATTACTGTGATATCTACTTTCCATGAACAAATAAGGCACCATTTTAGGCGAAATTTCTATAGCATAAGATTTTAAATTTGTAGGTACTATTAGTTTCAATCATTTGCGATATTGGCTGTCCTGTGTATACGAAAATGTCTTATTTTTGCCTTTAGTGTCGTGGTAATCTTTTTACATGTCTTATTTTCAAATTACAATTCCAATAAAAACACACTTCAATTAAAAAAATAATACAAAAAATACCTAAGTATTTTCTAGTCCTATTTGACATTTAAAAAAATAAGCTAAAACTATTCAAAATTAATTTTTGTTACATTTTTCTTTCTAAATTCGAGTTCACTGCTTAATTGAGAATTAATGAGAATTAAGTTAAAGCTGGTTGACTATCTCTGAGCTAGAAGAGGGTAAGATTAGTGGTCGTTTATTTCACATCAAAATAAGAGGACACCTAAATCATCTTAATATACCTAATATTAACAGATAACGTTTTTTTTAATTAAAGCACCAGTCGATTTGAACAAGAAATTATGTTCGACTCAAAAACTAAATACTCTGTTGTTTTTCATACATGTTCGTAATTCTAAGCAACGTTACACTCGTGTTATGAATGGAGTGAATATAGTGCATAATCGACGGGTTCACGGAAATTGTGAATACAAAATACGATACGGTATCGCAGTCAGCGTCGTTCTCGGTAGCTGTTGTAAACGCGTGATGCGTTTTTTATTACACAGGAACTATTACACGTAATGCGGGAACTTCTCGATTACTACACTAATCACTTCTTAAATACGCATGTTTACATACGTCTGGAATACTGCTTGAACTCTGAATTTTAAAACTAGCTGACGTCGTCAATTTTTAAACTAACAAAGAGGAAGCTCACAAACTAAAATATTTTGGACAGTGATATAAGTATTACGTTGTTTAAAAAACCAACAAGAAATACATAAAATTTCACATCATATTCCAAAAGACGTAAACTTTAACTGAGCAGCAGATACCTATTGTTTTCTTAGACCATGATCCGCAATTGCCTACTTATTAGGAGATCCTTAAATTACTTCCAGGATTGGATGATAAAATTCAACAATTCATTTTGTCTGTTTCCATATTTTAAAAAGCGCTGAAATTGACAAATTATTTTCTTCAGTAGTTTTTTAAAAAAACCGACCACAGTGAGAAGTCCCAGAAACAGCTCATGTCACGTAGATGTTTAAAACTAGAAATCCAAAATGGCACGTGTAGAGATAATTGTGTGTACAAGTTTGTGATAAAATCGCTGGCAAAAATAATTTCCAGTACGTGTTAGAAATTTCGACAAAGATAGTTTTGTTGCGTAGCCGCAGCACGAGACTTTGGCACATAACTATAACGAAATCACACACTTTTTTACCCTTAAAATAATATTGCATTTAAGCCCCAGTGATCCAGTCATCAATGTTATTGAACTTTGCAAATTTTTTACTCAATTTCAATAAAAAAAGGAAGATAGAAAACGAAATTTGAGACAAATAAAAAGACAAACATAAAACTTTTAGTTTGGTACTTTGTCAAAAATTAATTCAAATTTATTTTGAATTTCTAGTAAAAAATATTTTATTTTGTTAGTTAATAAACTAAAATTTAAGTAAAATTTAAAAATAAACCATATTGCTTTCAAAATTCTAGATTAAATATTAGGTCTTAATCATAAATCCTTACTACATTGTAATTATAAATATAATATTCATAAAAGCTTTAGATCCCTTTTTAAAACGAATCTAAAAAAAGGAGGAGGTTCTCAATTCGACCGAATGCTTTTTTGTAGGTTTGCTATGCGATTACATGGCGATTACTGTGTCAATAGCCGACCGACTTTGATATTTCTTTTTTAGAAAGACAGGTGTGGTGGTTCATTTCGGAACCATTCTTTATCGTTCGGTAAATTAATTGTCAAATTGCACCGTAGTCCCATTGAAACAGTTGGAGTCGGTTTTTGCAGTTTAAATTATTTATTTAGATGTCGATTATGTAAATACCGTGTTGCCTAAGCAGAAAAACCAGGACTTAAACGTGAAATGTGACTCACTCTTAACTTATTTATTATATGTGTTGACCAAACATCGGACACAAATAGTACCGTAACACCCGAAGAATAGAGGTGATATTGTAATTTGAGGCTTAAAAGCGAATACGGAAAAAGCAAGGTCGTGAACAAGGACACTTTTATTGTACTCACATTGCTGCTTATTTCTTGCTTCGAAATCCGGGTGAGTACTGAATAGGTACGGTTTAGTCATATTAAATGCTTACTTAAAGTCTATATGCATGTTTTCCAAAAAAATATTTGTCATGTTACTCTCGCAAATAATGCGAAGTTAAAAGGTAGGGTTAGGTCGACTTTTATAATTGGCCTACGCTGGAGTCCCCTTTCGTAACGTTAGAAAGAAGTCGGCTTGACTCTGGGATAACCAAGTACAAAAGTATTTTACGCCCCTATGACATATCCTAAGTCAATCGTATCAACCCTGTACCCCTACACCACAGACCATTCACAGACCACCATATTAAAATATACCTATTATAAGGTAATAAGGCAATTATCTAATTACTACATTTCCCCCGTGTTGGTCCGGGCTTCTTTGCAGAATAGACCATCTGCCTTCCTGCCAGGCAGCTCGTAAAAGGCGAGCATAGGCTTACCGTCACCAACACCGTGACATCTGACTAGGTTGTAGAGTTTCGCAGCGACTCACTGACTATATTGGTACCACCGTCTTACCTATTCCTGCCGCCATAACGTCATTACGTGTCCCGGTTCGGAGGGTAAGGTAGCCGGTAAACTTACTTTTGCTCGAGGCCTAACATCCCGGCCTCAGGTTGGCAACGCACCATTACCACCTTTAGTGTCTCTAGGCGGCGTGAATTTATTACCATCAGGAAATCCGTCTGCTTGTTTGCTCTCCAATATCATAAAAAAAAAGATGTTGCTCACATAATAAACATGCCCAAATTTGACATTTACAATATTAATAATTTTGATAGACCCAAAAGCAGAGGTTTTCAATTCGGCTGTTTTTTTTTATATTTTTGTGATTACTCTGCTAATAGCCAACCGATTTTGAGGGTTCTTTAGGGTGATTATTAAGTATGGCTCAAAAGCTATTAGCAGAATTTTGAAAAAAAAATATGTGGGACCGTTTCGGAATGATTCTTCATAAAATCAAGTCCATCACCAGATGGCTAGACTATAGACTCAATAACCTTTAAAAGTATACGAAATAAATCCTTAATCGTTCAATTTATAGAATATCTAAGTAAAATAGGGATTTCTTATAAATATTACTCAAATGTCAAAACAGCTAGTTTTATATAAGAAGGAGGCAAACGAGCTAGTGAGTCACCCGATGGAAAGTGTTCACCGCTGCCCACGGACATCGGCAACACCAGGAGTATCACAGGTGCGCTGCCTACCTTTAAGGAATGAGTACGCTCTTTTCTTAAAGGTACCTAAGTCATATTCGTTTGTTACGCTTATTTAAATGAAATATCCCAAGTTTGGTTATACATATTACTAGCTACAAAAAAAAGAAATAAAAAATATAAATGCAAACATCAAACTACCTATATCTAGCCACCCGTTATATTATTTAAATTGACATTAAAATCTGATTTGTAAGGGATATCACGCGTTATATTTTTATTGAAAGTGTCGGTATTTGGCACATTTCCTATACATTTATAGTATGCTATAATATTGCAAAATGCACGTCGAGTGGCGAGTGGCAGGTTCTGCGAACGGCGAGGTCAGGGGCTGGCGCGTGCCACTGCCGGCTGCGGTTAAAGGATAAATATTGACTCTGGACGGTGGTTAAGAATGACACCTTATAAATGTCCAATGTTCCAAGTGCTACTTAATAGATTTTTTTAAGATATGGTATAACGAAGCGTTGTATTCTTAATACTGTTTTATATAAAAACATACATATAGTCAATTTTGACATTACCAACCATCGCCAACATGCAGAAACGTAGCAAACGAAATTACTAACAGGAAGATTGAAATCAATTTTCATACAAGGTCACATTATTGTTGGAAGGCGCATTTACAACCATCTAGAATCCATTTAAGTTAAGTTTTAAGGAAAATATATAAAAAATTAAATGACCTTTTTAATCCCTAGTTAGTTAGTTATAGTTTTCATCAATATCCTAGCATGGATAGTCATTTAAATCAAGAAGTAACTTAAATACCCTTTTAATTAAAAGGGTTTTCATAACAATTTTCATTTGGACTCTGACGGCATAATAGGTTTTATGTTTTATGACAGTCAGTGCTTTATTTTAATTTGCTATTTTAAAAGCATACGAAATAGAGAAATTTTCCATCTGGCAATAGTGCATCTGGATATCCGGGCGCCACAATGGGACATCCGGCACAATATGGACCCGTGCGCACTCATTCAAATAAATTGACCGCAAAAGCAAAGGGCCCGACGCCCTACGCGCGTCATCCGGACTAGTGATGGACCTAGAATGATCCCACATGAATCGATAAATTACTTTTTTGTTCGAAATAGCAATAAAAATATAATCAATTGAATACCGTTGAATTAACCATTTCGCCTTTGCGCTATTCAAGTTTAACAAATTATGAAGAGCGAACTTAGTTGGTGATTAGCTGATTTTACACAGGACTTAAAGTAATAGGTTATCTAAAACATTAAATGATTTTTCCGAATTTTGAGGTTTTCGCTTTGTTGATATTTACTTAGTACTGCTATACGGTTTTTTAAGTGGCAAATCTATAATAACGATATAGGTAATTTTTAGAAACTAAATATTTTTATTTCAAAGATAACGTTATTGACAGTTTAAAAAATATTTGTCGTAAAAAGTACATACATGTCTTCAAGCTGTCTCTTACGGGGTAGACATAGATTAACAAGTTAAAACGAGAGTGACACGGTCGTCCACATTAATTACTCTTTTCATACAAGCATGCCGGTTACGAAGCCTCTTCACACCACGGTCGGATATTATCCGAGAAATTTGGTCGTGGAATGTCAACTTAGGTCTCTCCGGGTATCTACATCTCTTTATATTCGTCTTGTAGGTATCTTTATTTTGTGACCTTTCATATGCTATTCTTACCGATCGAAAAAAAAAATTTCAATTAAGTAATGGGTACATAAGACGAGATATTTAGCAAAGTATATCTAGTTTGCGTAAATAATACTTTATAAACTTGAGACTTCTGTGTATTTAAGTTTGAGACTTAGAGGACAAACCATTTAAAATGGAGAAAGAAAGAAAATCATTTATTTGCATAATATGCGTGTAAACGAAATGTTACAAAAATATATAAGTGTATCAACATATTCTACCATATTATGGTGTGCAAATATTTTAATATTTATAATTTTTTTTATGATATTAGAAGGCAAACAAGCAGACGGTTTTCCTGATGGTAAGAAGTTCACGCCGCCTAGAAACACCAAAGGTGGTAATGGTGCGTTGCCAACCTGAGGCCGGGATGTTAGGCTTCGAGCAAAAGTAAGTTTACCGGCTACCTTACCCTCCAAACTGGAACACGTCATGACGTTATGGCGGCAGGAATAGGTAAGGCGGTGGTACCAATCCGAGTGAATCGCTGCGAAACTTTACCACCTAGTCAGATGTCACGGTGTTAGTGATTGTAAGCCTATGTTCGCCTTGTACGAGCTGCCTGGCAGGAAGGCAGATGGTCTATTCTGCAAAAGAGCCCGGACCAACACGGGGAAAAAANAAAGTAAGTTTACCGGCTACCTTACCCTCCAAACTGGAACACGTCATGACGTTATGGCGGCAGGAATAGGTAAGGCGGTGGTACCAATCCGAGTGAATCGCTGCGAAACTCTACCTCCTAGTCAGATGTCATGGTGTTAGTGATTGTAAGCCTATGCTCGCCTTGTACGAGCTGCCTGGCAGGAAGGCAGATGGTCTATTCTGCAAAAGAGCCAGGACCAACAGGGGGAAAAAAATATATATATAATATTGTATTATTCATTTTATTTATATATATTATATTAATAATTTATATTATTCCGTATATTATTCAATTATATATGCTTTAACTTTTAAAACAATGACTTATATTTACAACTAGTTTTATTATTTATTACCAAAACATTTTAAAATTATCATTAAATTTAACCCTGTCTACCGTAAACTACACAACATACATACTGCTTTATGAAACACTCATTACCTGCGGTCTGGTCTACATTGTCACTGCGGGCACCGTCATGCTAGTGAAAGTAAACATGACGTTTGCTAATCGATAAAGTAATTGTCTCACGCGTGTTTGCGGAAAACGCACTTTATAACTTTAACTGGAAAATTACTTCAAAATCGTCAATAAACAAAATAAAAACTGCACAAGATGTAAATATTTAATAAATCCAAAATATTCGAATTGCAATTCAGTTTTTGTGTTAATGTAACATATTTTAGACACATGAGAATTAAAAACATAATTTTTTTTACAGATTTTAAAGTTCCAGATATGGAGTTTGACCACATTAAAATTAGTCGTAAAATAGAAACAAAGCATGATGATGAAACTCATAAAATCTACATCAATCATGTTATCGATTATCGATATGATCCCACATCCTTACTTCTATTTAAGTTAATAGAGCCGCCACATAATGGACTTCCGATAAAGCGTAAAACAAACAAAATTCCAGCGCAAACGCCACCGAGCCACCGAGGTTATCGCATTTAGCCTCAAAGTTCAGTTGCGACCATGAATAAGATTACTTCATTATTAATTAATATTGCTGCACTTACATTTATATTATGTAACATTAAAAAATACAAGAATGCGTAATTTTATCAGGTGCAGCAAAAAAAATAAGATTACAGCCAAAATCTATGTAAATTCGATTGAAGTCACATTTCTAGTAACACTGTTTTTCCCCGTGTTGGTCAGGCCAGGACGCTTGTAAAAAGCGAGCATAGGCTTACCATCACTAACACCGTGACATCTGACTAGGTGGTAGAGTTTCGCAGCGACTCGCCCGGATTCCTGTACCACAGCCTTACCTTTTCCTGCCGCCGTAACGTCATGACATGTTTCGTTTCGGAGGGTAAGGTAAGGTAAGGTAGCCGGTAAACTTACTTTTGCTCGAGGCCTAACATCTCGACTTCAGGTTGGCAACGCAACATCTTGACATCTTGACATCTTTGGTGTCTCTAGGCGGCGTGAATATGCTATTGTTATTGTTATGAATATGTAATTTAAATAAAATGATAATAATAAATCCCTAAACAAATTTCAGAAATTGATCAAACCACAAGGTAAGCGAATTATATGCTTGTGATAGGTAGGCGTGTAAGACAACGATACTTATACAAAGAAATACCTAAACAGATAGTGGAATAAATTTAATAGGCACCCATACCCGGAACTACAGTCATTTAAATGTTAAACAAATGTCTGCCCCCATTCGAAATCGAACTCGGGCCTCGCGGTTGGTCGGTAGCGTTAGGCGTGTACGCTAAGCGCTTGGCAACGAGGCAGTCAAATACTTATCAAGTAACGAAAACAAGATTTATCATTATGATCATGACTTATGAGAATAAATTTGGAAGAATCCATTTAGCTTTATTTTTTATTTGTCTCACGATGGTAGGGACAGGAGACCTACGTACTAGCAACAAATATAACATTTTGTCAACGTGGTTTTCTTAATCTTATTCTTATCTTTATACATAATTATGAATCCCCATTTTGCGTGGACATCGCATTACGCTAGAACATATGAAACGATTAATCGTTTTTTTTTTACGTTAGTTATTGTCAGGAGAATGTTCTTATGAAAAAAAATCGGAAAAATTGTAGGAAAAGCGGAAATACGGTACCTTATTTTTCCATACAAATTTTTAGTAGATGTCAGTGTCAAGCAACAAGAAGTTCGCCGGGTCGGCTAGTCTATAAATGTATATAAATGAATCTAAATAAATAATTTTGCTTATTCGTTTTTCATTGTTTTAGTTATGGCTCACTTACAAAAATGTGTCTGCCAAAGCAAAAGGATCTGGTCAGAAGAAGAAATAAAATATTAAGTATCTAAAACTGCAAGGCGTAGTTATTCGAATACAACATTAATTTTTTTATATATAAAGTACCTAATGTAAATGTATTTTCATAAAATTTAGAAATATGATTCCTTCATAATTAATTGATATTACTGCAAGAAATAAATATTATTTATATAATAATAGTAAAAACTGCAATGATACCCACCAAATGTCATAACAATAATGTGTATTATACGTAGTAGATTGGTAGGACAATGTAGACAGAGAACAAACAATCAGTCCCTTCTACGAAATGTAACCGATACACATGTTATCTTACACATGTTCCGAATGTACGCATTACATTAACACGTTGCTTGGCCAGCAGTGACGGGAGGCTACAGTAACATAGTAACTTTGCATATTTGTCTAACAATCCTAAAGCAAAAGGCAACGTAAAAATAACAATATTTACAACTATTTATAAACTAGCTCGACTGACAGACATCCTTACTATGAATAATGAAACATTTTTTTTATATTACGAATAGAAGCGACGCCAGCCGATAGCCTGAGGTAGAAAAAATATAAATTGTAGGTAAAGTCGAGGCTATGCCTTCGATTTTTTGACTAGCCTTGCATTTTCTGCTTGAATAGTTGTAAAATCGTATTAAAAGTACGAGAATAATCGATCAAGCAAGTCGAATCACAGACGTAGGAAGTTTGGATTATATTTGGCAACTTTTTTAGAATATTTAGGGGAGGGCAGCTGCCGCTCTTGCCCCTCTTAGCGATGCCTTTGATTATGAACCTTCTCCTGACAATTACTAATACAGCAAAAAATACCGAAATCGGACCATCCGTTGATGTGTGATGACATGACCAAGGGAAATGGAAACTCATTTCGATTTATAAGATACATAGAATCTGAAAAATGTACACGACCTACTCAATAGAGACTTTCGATAAAAAACGGGGAAGTTTAGATTTCAGTGCTTGCTTAAATTAGTTTTCCAACTTCCCTAATTTCAAAAGTTTAAAGGATAATGACGCGCACTGACGTTGGATGTCATGACGGGAGGAAGGCGCTGTACCAATCTGGATGGATACTAAATATTATACTTGTAAAACATTATTTTCTTTTACGCCCTACATTATTTACATTCAAAAAGGAACAAAACTTTTTATCTAATAACATAGTACATTTATAATCCTGGTCATAGATGTGTGTGATGGTATCGTGCTGCTCTCTCGTCTCGTCGAGATAGAAAACCTTACCAATTTCTGTCGCCATGATCACAGTGTCATGTTCCGGATCGGAGGTTACGGTAGAAGGTAGACTCACACAATTTAGCCTGTCACCTCGGCCACAAGACAGCGACACACCTGCAACATCTATGGTGTCTATAGGCCACCAGCAGCTCTTACCATCTGGAGACGTGTGGTTGTTGTCTATCGTATAAAATAAAAAAAGCAAATAAGCACATGACGTACCCGATCACCAGAACCATCAATTTTAGGCACTACAGAGGTCCCCGGTGTGAGACTTTGGCCTATGGCCATCGCGGCAATGGCCACGTGTACAACTCTATCCTGCCCTTCAACACTGAACTCAAAAATAGTGAGAACGGACCCTATCACATACCAAATACATAGTTATAAAGTATCTTCACGCCCATATCCAAAGAGACGTGGGCAGAGGCTTAACTAGGGCACCCACAACTAGTCAAAGAAACTAAGCCCCACAATGTGATAAGTGGCAAGCCTATTGCCAACCGGACACATATCCAATCCTGAGCAACATCTATTTACTAGAAAATTTGTTTCTTCTTTTCGTTTCCCCGACCTGGGAATCGAACCCGGGACCTTAAGAAGTCAAATCCAACACAAGGATAGACTTGGTAAGATAGATAGATTTGGTAAGGTAAGGAAGGTAAGGTAACTTATTAAGCTTTAAAGTTCGTACACTTTTGTAGATGTATCTACAATTTGTAAGGCGTAACGAAATCATGTTGTTATCTTATTAAAAAAAACGATCAAGTTCACCAAAAAACCTTATTTGCGACATGTGCGCTGGATCATAGCGGTAGGCTCAACAAAATACGGGCTCGACATATTTTCGTATCAAATTAAAAAGCAAAAAATCACAATGTAAAATGAAGCTGGTTGTACTTGTAGAGACGATAACAATATTTTTAATTTGCCCCGTGTTGGTTTGGGCTCCTTTGCAGACTAGACCATCTGATTTCATATCAGGCAGCTCGTAAGAGGCGAGCATAGTACCGTCACTAACACCGTCATATCCTACTAGGTGGTAGAGTTTCGCAGTGATTCGTCCGAATTAGTACCACCGCTTTACTATTAGTCCAATGTCGTCTGTCGTCGTTACATCCAATGCTTGCCGTTGACGTGTTCCGGTTCAGAAGGTTAGGTAGTTACTTTTGCTCGAGGCCTAATATCCCGGCCTCAGGTTGGCAATGCATCATTACCACCTTTGATCTCTCTTGACAGCGTGAATTTCTTACCATCAGGAAGTCCGTTTGCTTGTTTGCCTTCCATTATCACAAAAAAATGTAAGTGCATTCGTACTTTACAATAAGTCAGTACAGTAATGCGTCAACACTTGCGTCACGCGCCCCGCACGTACGAGATGTCATGTGTGCGCGCGCGCATCTTCCGCCGGCATTACTAAGAATAAATGGTCATTGCTACATTGGATAATTTAATGTTATTTGTTGAAGCAAAACTGTCAGGAAAATATAATTACTAATAGGTAGTAAACAAGTGTAGCATATAATAAATCTATCCTGGCCAGTAACCAGATTTCCTGCCAAGCAGCGGCAAGCAAACAATTATTTCTGTAAATCTTTTGGTATTTCAATTCATCCGAATCGATTGCATTGCCTTTTAGAGAGAGAAAGTAAATATATTTCCAGAGCCGAATTAACCTTAAGGCAGAATAGGCAACTGCCTAGAGGCCCAAGAACGACAGGGGCCCACTGCAGTCCGCAAAAAAAGTTTTTTGGATCGAAAATGATAATCAACAATACTATTCTATTTTTCAACACATGTAACACTTTATACATACAGAACCATTTAGTGTCTAAAATTAGAACTAAATATAATCCTTTGGAACGCAACTGGACCTCATTCACGTTGGAGGAATCCCCGATTCGTTGGGTGCGTTCTGTAAGCTCCCTAGCGTGATAAAATTGTAGCGTAATAATTCCGAAACTGCCAAAATAATGTTTACAATTGATAGGTAAAGAAAAATGGCAGAAAACTATATTGCCTACAGGCCCATACAGGGTTAATCCGGCTCTGTATCTTTCCTATTTCTTTCTTCTGTCAATTGCGTCTACTATGTTGATATAGAACTAAGTTATTCGTCAGTAAAGAAAAGGTCACAAAGAGGAATGTAATTTTTTCTCATTAAACACACGCGTGGGTCATCTCGTGTAATGATGGAAGTCGGTGTTACTTCCGCCGTTTACAGCTTTCACAGCAACAGGGACCATCATATAGCACTAATTCCACGCACATTAATCTCCGACTGTCAGGTAATTGTTATAATTAGCTAAACCTGCATGAGTAGGGTTTTAAATAAAGATGATCAAACCACAAACCAGTTATAGAACACGAACAGCGGAGTCTTTTGTTTCTACTCGGGTTAGTTTTTATTGCATTTATCCTTGAGTAACATATACAGTCTAAGGACTATTCTAGAACTGCAATTACAGCTTTTCAAGTCTCTCCTAGAACACTGTATGCAATATCCTCAGTAAACTTGTGCCAAGGTGCTGGCTCATCATAATATAACCTTAATCTATATACGAGTACTTGTTTTAGTTTTTTGGCTTCATATTCAAGCTGACGAAATATTAAACCGCGTAATTTCTAATATAGGGCTGTATGAAATAGGTTTCGACTAATGACATTTTATATTAAGAACAAGGTTAATTTTCTAGGGGACTTTTCCGGAAACAGAGCACAAAGTTGAACAAATTAATTTCAGCAGTTAATAAAACTAGCAACTGCAAGTTCCCATAACTTGATTCAGATACCGCCTTATAAAGAAATGTGGAGGCTGGTTAATGAGAAATTGCTGAGAACAATGCAATCTTACTTGCACATGTCAACGCTACCGTGGGAAACGCATCCGTGCGCAACTCGAATACCATGCTTTCTGTTTTGTAAGGACTGTAACGTTATCCGTCTCAGGGACAAGGCTGTTGAGGTATATACATAACTAAATTTGTATAAAATTAGTGCTACTGAGTTGTGGTCTCTGCCAATGTGACTAGGCCCATGCGCGTAGAAAACACAAAAATTGATTTACTTCCAAGGTTAATAAAATCATATTTTCTAATATTCAAGTGACACCGAAATCTAATTTTTTATATGATTTTGTTTGTTATTTATTACAAGATATCATTGACAAAAGGTCCGTAAGATAGTCTTATTAAACAATGTAAAAATAAAAAAGGTCTTTTGTTACATTAAATATGAGTGAAAAAATTATAGATATTTATCAAAATGTCAATTTCTTCTACATAAAATTATTATAAATAAGTGGAATAAAATACATAGGGACTATCATTAATTTTGGTAAAACAAGTTACCTCTTACAATGTTATAATTAATTCGTTAAGTTACCTAAAACTTTTTATTTTGTTGATTAAACATTTAGAACTTTTAACTAAAATTTAACAAATGATCAGTATTTGTTAAAATTGTTATAAAAATTAGCGGAGTTCTTTCGTTATACATACATACAGATACAACCACTACGTCTGTCACTTCAAACTTATTTAATATGTTTATCTCGTATTACACTAAACTCATGGTATTACTAGTAGTCTACTACTATTATTTCTCATTTAATCTCGAAAATAAAATTGACTTTAATATCATTGTAATAAAGGCTAGTTCTATTGCGTTTTGTGTATAATTAGAACGTCAAAGCAAATGTTTAAGATGCTATACCACGCACTAAACTGATACATGTTGTGCGTGGCTTAAGTTTATTATGTGAGATAAAACAAACAAAATAAGTAGGACAGGATTAGAATCAACGTGTATTATAAATACTATCCGTACATTTATTAACCTTACTCTTAGTAGCAATACACAAATGTTAAAATGTTTTCTTTGTGCGTGTGCAATTATTTTTTCTTTTTAAATACTTTAATAGCTATATGAAAAACATGGAGTAACTAATTAATTTAGTTACAAATCGAGCTAATTGGGAATCCAAATCCTTGAGTCCAAAAATAATGAAAGAATGAGAAAGATTGACAAAACAGATATACAATGCGAATGTGGATGGATGTAGGTACCCGTAGAGACCAAGGTTGACGTTCCACGATCAGATCATTCGGATATTATCCGAGGGTGGTGTCAAGAGCCTCCGATGTGTGTTTTTGTATGAAAAGGGTACTGAATATGAAGGAAGCCAGACAGGTTTGTCTGGCCCTCGATACTCTCTGCCTACACCGTAAGAGACTTGGCATGAAGTTATGTATGGTGTATGTATGTATGAGTCTAAAAATATATTGTAAGTATATATATAATCATTTGCCCTGGGATAAACTCAACAAGTTTTTTTATTGGAAAACAGAGACATAGACAAATCTCCTAGTGATAACACATACCTCCGGCCCACATCCTTGCATTATGAAAAATCTAAGTAACAGTACCATTCGAGCAAAAAGAAAATAGGAACGAATACGATGTTTTTTAATACCAGTGCATGTTATGTTATGATAAAGTTTATACGACAATTATGGGGCTATGGGTAGTAAGGGGAAACAAAGGCGACAAACATTGTTTGCTATAAATCTGGCGATAGTCACAACATTAGACACCATAAAAGTTGCAACAAACAGTTTGCGCTTACTTTAGTATGTGTTAGTTAAATCACACATACATATATATAATGCCTCGAAACATGGGAACCGACTACTTAGTGGATACAATAATTAATAATTATAGGAATAATTATTCCGGTTAAATAGAGCTGACGTTGAACCGACAATACGACGATTCCAGCATTGTTCCCCAAGTCATATAATCCAGTAGCTTATTAATTAAAGATGGCCGACAAAGATACATATTTCTCGATTGTTCACCACAAAGATGGGAACTCGTATGGAATTGCTCGCAATGAAAGTTGGCAAAAAAACATAAAACGATTTCCTTCAAAAGTGCTTGAGTTTCAAAACTGAAAGTTGGTTCTCACAATAAGCATGTCTGATAAATTAATTTACATATTGTTTTAAGTAACAACATTAACATTATTTCAAACATCACATACCTACTCTATTAAACGACTTGGAAAAAGGGTGAAGTTATTTGTTTAACAATCATATCTTTTTGTATATTAATCGATTTCTCAGTTATTTCTAAACCGATTTTAAAATGATTTTTTGCACATCATGGGGAAATAATTGGTGCCACATTTAAATTGGACAGATTTTAAAGGCATCCGTTACCCAAACCTAATTATATTTTTGTTAGGTTTGGGTTACTATGTCGTTATATTTACAACTAGCCGACCTGGCGAACTTCGTATTGCTTGAGATTAACACCTACTAATACTTTGTATTTATTAAAGCATTGTTTTTTCTATTATCCCTGAATTTTTTTGGCAATAACTATAAAAGAACAAGAATAGAATTAGCAACATTGGTACATACCTGGAGATATTTATAATTTATAACATTTTGAATGTCTACATACATAACTGATTTAAGCTATTGAATTTTCTGGTTACAAAAAAGTTTTGAGGAGTAAAACTTAGTTTTTTTATTATTTAGTTTTCAATCATGATATATGATTATTTGATTCATTAAAACAAACTCCAGATTTCTTATTCTTCTATCATAAATACAAAAACATTATATTTGTATACCTGTTTTTCAAAACGGATGAATGAATTTAATAGTAGAAATAAATTAAACTTTGGAAAGGGACATGCTTATAGTATTTATTCCGATATATCGAAGATATACGAGAAAGAAACTCAAACTCAAACAACAATTTCATTCACTTGTTCCAGCACTACATCATCAACCAAAACTCTTACATCCGTTCTGGCTACGTCTCTTTCAAACACCATTATTTTGGTTTTCATCGCATTCAAATGTAAGCCCCTTTCTTTACAATCTCCTTCCATAATTGTGACCAGTGTTTGCAGCTCAGATGGTGTAGAGCCCAAAATTCCGTATTTATAATTCATCTAAATTATTGTTAAAACGTGATGAAGCTTTATATTAACTATTTCTACCTGACGAATGATAATAATACATAATGAGCTAAATATATTTTACGATCACTTACGATATACTGTATGTACAACATTTTGTTGCGATCTATTCTTAAGGATGATTTTTCTATATCTCGTACAGTAAATATATTTTTCCCTATTGTTTGTTTGACTATACTTATGTTAAGTTATTTAAGTTAGGAAAGAGAAACAAGATATAATATACGTAGCCTACCTCACAGTGAATTAATAAGCATATAAGCTACCATACCGTCCAAACTAAAAGCTTCAATGGTAAGTACAACAATTAAAGTAAAGTATCTTCACGCCCATATCCCCGAAGTGGTAGGCAGAGGCACAACCAGGGCACCCACGACTAGCGGAAGATACCAGATCCCGCAATGTGATAGGTGGCAAGCCTATCGCCAACCGGGCGTACATATCCAATCCGGAGCAACATTTTGTTAGAAAATAGGAATAACCCAATTTTTTTGTTGCGCGACCCAGGAATCGAACCCGGGACCTTATGCAGTCAAGTCCGACAACTGAACTGCTAGACCACAGAGGCGATGAGTACAACAATTAAAGCGGCAGAAAGAGGAAAGGCTAGCATTAATACGAGCAAATTGGTGCAATAAAAGCCACCCCCATAGTTGAACATGTCAGTAACCAAAATTACTAGATTGCTATATTAACTAGCGACGGGGTCATCGCAACCCAATGACACAAATCAATTCTAATAAATAAATATCAAGAAATTCTTGCTTCCACAAGTGCAGATAGTTATTTCTCTCGTCGAAGAGTTGCAGATTATGTTTGGAAAGATTTATGTTTAATTTATACAGTCATGTTGAAATTTGCAGCCCGTAAACTGCGACAGTTACTCACGGCAGTTGCTTAACTTCGATAAACTTATCTCCTTATACTGCTAAGTTATTAAAACTAGTAGCAATGTCAGTTAAACTGTTCATTACCGAAGCTACTTTTATAGATTGTTTCGTTGATCGAGCAGTACTGAATTAATCATTTCCACACATATATTCATCATAACACCCATGTATGACCACCTCATTGGTAAAAGGCTTATCTTACATGCCTAATGCCACTAACCAACTCTGACTTTCGGGTTCGTTTCCCGACGGGAGGAGACAGATCTGCATTTCTATGTATTAATATAATCGAATACCTATAACACAAGTATCTATAAAATTTGCTTTCTTTGAAGTTAGATTCAATTTGTGTAACTTTTCAAGGGATAACTTGCCTATAATTTATGTGTTATTTCTACATTGCTCTAAGGTTGTCTTGTAAAGAACAAATTTTTTGTGTGCAGTAAATTGTATGCTAAATGAATTCATTAATATCAGTCCCTTGATAAAATGTGTTGAATATTTGTAACGGTCTAAAATTTCTTAGTTTAATCAACATAAATACCGGATCAAACTACACTTTGCGTTCGTTTGGTTGTTTGATACAAATGATTTAATGTTTTACCAAAAACTATAATGTACTTAATGAAATAAATAATAATAATCAAATAAAATACAACTACTATATTTTGATTTGATAAATATTATTTGTCGAGTAGAAAGGCGTCTATATGACAATAAAGCACCAGTAAAAAAACAACACGAAAGAAATGCAAAATATAACCCGTATTTGTCAAAGTTCATTTAAATTTTCTATCAAGTTTATTTCTATCAAATTTACATAAGATCAACTCTGAAATATGACGTAGCAATAAAAAAGTAATAATTAAGTTCAACATAAGTACTTGACACATAAGTTTTAATGAGATTAATAATCGTATGCAAAAGGTATGGCGCTTAAACTGTTCTATGACATTTTATCGTCTAAATTTTTCTGTAACATTATATGGTCTTATCATGTGACTTAAATATTCAGAGGGTCCCTCTCACACACAACAACATGTTGCACGACAAAGTTAACTTTAAAGTGTCGTCATAAATACCAAAATCGAAACTCACGATATTATACTCGTAGCCCAAATTTCCATAAAATCGATAAGAAATACAAACAAGTTGCCGATAAAACGGGTATCGGTATGTCCACAAATGTTTCCTGCAGTAGCCGTTAGCTGCTGACCATTCCCACGAACACGCGCCTCGCCGTGATAATCATTATGAAGAATAAAGGAAATACTGCCATTACTGTTGCGAAAGTCTAGACTTTCCCTCTCAAGTCTGAACTAACATTGTGTTTTAATAATTTATTATTACTTTATATACGAGCCGAGATAAGTACGAGCATATAGAGCAATTTATGTCTACCTATTAGATACAAAAAACTTTTCGCTATTGGAACAAACTGTTGATATTTTAAGAAAACAGTTCAAACCCACAATCAGGCTAAAAATTGATTAGCTTCACCAACGCAATCAAATGATTTTTCGAATTTAATTTAAAGTGAAAATAGATTTAACCTTCTGGCTATTATTTATTCCGATACTTAAAAATTTTACATCGGAAGAGCTAAACTCACCTTAGTAACCTAGCAATATCTAATAAGTGTTAGAGGAATGTGATTATATAATATTTAGCAGTTTTGATAGTAAGTCCTCTTAAACCAAATCACTTGCAGGCAAGACTAGATTAATTTAAATCAAAATCAGCTCAGGTATTTTAATATAAACACGGGATCTACATTCAAACGCATTATTACATTTAAATAATAGAAGGGATTCTATTAATAATTTATTGTACAATGCATTTTTATATATACATCTAGATTTATATCCATAATTTGGCCATAGCATATATCTCAAAACGACTTTGAAAATGATTTCGAAATACAGTCGCAATTGTTTCCCAAGACCGTGGGTTTGAGTCGTAGTTGGGGCACTGCCTTGCATTGAATTACCTGATAGTGGAGGATTCCTGACCGTTGCAACATCTATTGTTAGGTATAATTTCAAACTTATAGAGAACATGAAATCTGTATATATCATAAAATTGAAAACAATTGCTTACTCAAAAGATTCGAAAACGTAATAATTAAGGGAGATTACGGTCACATATTTGAAAACTACAAGATTAATTTAAATCGAGTTTTCACTTGTAAAAATGGGAGTCCCATTTTCATTTTTTGTGATTTTTCATCAGTTTAATCATGTGGAAGCGGTAGCGGTAAGCGGCGGTAATATTTTTTTCGAAATTGGCAATTTCAACTACAATTTATTTAAATAGGCACGTACATAATATTGTATTAACTACTAGAAATCTCGGAAATTTGGTTTCACCCGTTTTGCTTGAATTGTAAAAATTAAAATGCCGTTTTTCTAATTTTCTTGTCTTCGAAGCTTCCCTGGACTATGCATTGATTAAATGTAACATTCCGGCGATTCATTTTGATATATTAAATACACTTGATATTTCTAAGAGTAATAAGGTTTCTGAAAAAAAATTGCAAGTTTTAATTAAATATATATGTTTCTTACCGTCCGATGCGACAGGTCAGTGACGGAGTCGTGTCGGTTGTCAAGACTGCCCAGGCTGCAGCAGGAGGCGGAGGAGGAGAGACTGACAGAGTCGGCCCGCGCACGGTGCGGAGACACCGCCACGTGCTTCAGCATTCCTATACCTGTTCAAAACACCAATTATATTAGAGTCAAAATCGAAATCAGAGGGTCAGCGTTTTCAGCTGTCGGAAGAAGAAATTTACAACGCATAGCGACACCAAGGGTGGTGCGCTGCCAACCTAAGCAAAACTAAATTTACCGGCTAACTTATTCTCCAATTAGAATAAGTCAACGGCAATCATTGACGTTATGGCGGCAGGAATAGTTAAGGCGATGGTACCAATCCGGGCGAGTCGCTGCGACACTCTACCACCTTATCAGTCAGTGTCACGAGTACGTTTGAGGTCGATTTACTTACAACCATAATATATGCCAAGACTTTTATTATGAAATAATCTGGAACTTGTTCTCGACTTCGCCAGTCTGGCTGTAAAAGAATACTTTTCAAATTCAAATTTCAAATCCGTTTTTAGCATCCTAAATTCGAATACATGAAGTTAAGGGATTATTATATTTTAACCGAATCGTAAAAGTATGATGCTGTTTCACTCCTATTATTCATGTTGTGTTTGTTAATCTATTTCTTCATAGTTTCAGAACCGATTTTAATAAAACCGATTTAAAAATACGTAAATGGTTTGCTGATTGATATCGAAATCGATTTTTGAAGTTTTATTGCGCTTAATTTACAAAGGCAAATAAGCAGACGGAATTTATGATGGGCATCACCTATGGGCACCAAAGGTGGAAAAACTAATACTGGGACAAGTTTGGCCCTTTGATTATATTTACTCGATATCCTATTGTACCGGAACATCACAAAACGCTGACGCTATGAATGCATGAGTTGTTAAGACCACCGCCAATCCGAGAGAGTTGTATCCACGCTAGTCTTAAGTCACGATGTTTGTGGCAAACGAACCGACACCCACCTTTTACGATCTAACTCGAAATAATAATTAATCGAAATATTGAAACTGACTTGAACTTGACTAGTTCAATTTCGCCAACAACGAAGATTTCCGCATTATTTATCCCTTTAAAGCAAATAACATGGAATGTATAAACAGAATGTGTATCAATGGCTGTCTCTGAGAACAAAAATGATATGAAAAACAAATCGGGGGCGTGACAACGGCGGATGCAGCTTTGATTAAAACTTTTTACATCTGTAGGAAGCTCTACAACTATATGCGTTTGTAAAAGCTCAATACAAATACAGCTAGGTACTTCTATGTTTTAAGCCTGCCTTTTTTTACCTGTACCTATCCAATAATAAGATAAGTACATGTATCATATATCACTCCTGTAACCTAACGGTCCTGTGATGGACATCATAAGATCCCGGGTTAGATACCCGATACGGTCAACAAAAAAAAATGTTTTCCAATTTTCTTATGAAAACAACAATGGCTATAAGATATCATCGCACCAATGACATCTAAGTTCGTTCAAATAAAAATCGCGCCTTTGATAAGCATAAGCATGCTCAGTAAAACAAAAACTGTTTTTGTCTTATTAACAAAGACTAAAGTAAGTGTAAAGTTGACATCATAATCTGTATCACAATAAAGACTATAATACCTTGAACCTTGGAGTACTTTGGTCTACGTAGATCTACACCGGAACACAAAACCAAGAGTACCCACGTGCAGCCCGGCCTATGAATGTTTGGTTATCATGAGTATTCCATCAGCACAGATGAACCTTCTGAGAATAGCCTACCTCTCTTTTATTTTCTAACTCACTTTTATTACGATAATTGGTTTTGCCCATGTCAAAATTCAACTTTTTTGTTAGAATGTCATAAACTTTTAGAATTTACGACTATATAAACGGACTTTCAAATTAGTTTTACTTACTTTTCTGGGTTGGTTACAAAAACCAAATCTGTCCATAAAATATTTTCTTAAGTAATGATTGCTACGTATTTCATACAAGATACAAGATGCAAGTAGTTCACAATGAGGATAACTAAAATATTTACTAAAGTTTGTCTATCTGTAAACTTTTTACAAAAGAACTCCTGGACAGATTTTTGCCAAATGTGTAGTGGTAGCATATGGTCAACTTTTAGGATACCTTTTAACAAGGAAAAATCTTTCCTTTCCATCCTTTTCTTAAAAAAGTCGACAACAAGTTAAAATCGCCCTTTCTACTTTTTTTTTCCTTTTTTTAGCTTTGATAACTCAACTCTTCGTTCTACAAAGTAAGTAAGTAGTTAACTAACAAAAGTTTTGTATAAATGATGGTTAGGCGTAAGCGACACGTCGCTAGCAAGCACTGGCGTTGTTACTTAAGTAAACTCTTGCATTTGTACAAAAAATTTCAAGTAACGTTTAGACAGTGTCGGTATTCTGCAATTCATCCTCTGTACTAATCACGACAAATGCCTGACCTATAGCAGGATAATATATGTGAGAATTATTAACAAGCCATCAAATTAAAACGTAACAGTTACGAATCGATAACCGGATTATTTAAATGCAGTTCACACGGTGACGCTCGCAGATCTTATTTATATCGGCGATATGTGCGGGGCGGAATGTTATATGAATATTAATCAGACACTTTAAAAATAATTAATAGCCATATATATTTTTAGATGATTTGTTTTTCATTAGCTGTTAGTGGTAACATTGTTACGCACTCATTCACAAATCTTCGCCGAATTGACCATCTGCCTTCCTGCCAGGCAGCTCGTAAAAGGCGAGCATAGGCTTACCGTTACTAGCACCGTGACATCTGACTAGGTGGTAGAGTTTTATTTTATTTTTATTCCTGGCGCCATAGCGTCATTACGTGTTCCGGTTTGGAGGGCAAGGTAGCCGATTAACTTACCTTTGCTCAAGGCTTAACATCCCGGCCTCAGGTTGGCGACGCAATATTACCTTTGGTGACTCTAAGCGGCGTGAATTTCTTACCACCAGGAAATCCGTCTGCTTGTTTGCCTTCCATTATCATAAAAAAAGCTGTTGGTAGTAATATTGTTGCGTACTCACTAAAGTAAATTTAAGTTATCGTTATCTTCTTATAACGATATTAACAGAAAGAGACAGAACATATGTAATACTGTAAACATATATCTGATATTTCTACAGATTTTTAATAAGAAAACTTTGAATAAAAACGTCAAGAGTTGAGACGTTCTGACTAATCTGAAATGTATGTGTTTCATCGTTTCTTTTAAGAATATCATATCCTTAAAACAAGTTTAATCGGTACCTAGCAGAATTAATACAATTGTAACTATGTTTAAGAGAGAAACTAAAAAAGCCTTGAAATGAAAAATGGGTGTTCTTAATATGTTTAGGAATATTTATCTAATCCTAGTGGCCTAAGGAAGTGGCGACCGACATCGTGGAAAAATTTTAAATTCAAGGTTATTATAATAGGTGCTAAAACCTAGAACGACTCGGCAAGATTTGTACATCCGATCCAGAGGGCATCACAAAGACCTGGAAAATTACTTACGCCAAAGGCCTATACCTATACCTTTCCTGTCTATAGGCCCTAATAATATTATGTATACGAATGTAAGTTTGTTTGTCACGCTTTCACGCGAAAACTACTTATCCAATTATCATGAAACTTTGCACACATATTCTTATGTGTTTTTTTTTTATTTACTAAAACAAATTTACCTGGAATTGAATTAGTATGCCACCTGCCAGATTGTGAAACTGAGTACCTTTGTGCTTGCACTCTTTTGGGATACAGGCGGGGAGATAATAACTTCTAAAAGTATCTTCACGCCCATATCCCCGAAGAGGTAGGCAGAGGCACAACCAGGGCACCCACGGCTAGCCGAAGACATTAAGTCCCATAATGTGATAGGTGGCAAGCCTATCGCCAACCGCGCATATATGCGCATATATCCAATCCCGAGCAACATTTTTTTTATTAGAAAATTGGAAAAAGCAAATTTTCTTTTTGTTATTAATAACTTTTTTAATATAATATATCTAATCAGTAAATCAGTCAGCAGGTTTGACTTCCACTATGAGTCTACGTCTTACTTATAGGCAGAGCAACAACGTCATATGTTTGTTACATGACTTCAAACGTCATAAAATAACAATTAAAACATAACGCGTAACTGATCTGTGTGCGCGTCAGAATTTCCCAGGCAGGCAGGGACGCCTTGTTATGTGTCATGTGTCTGACGCAACTTCATTGACTTTCACCAGGAAGTTATTGAGACAATGATTAAGTTTTAATATTTCTGGACTTCCCTATAATTCTAGTACTTAGTTTCTTTATTAATTAATAAATGTCATTTTTAGTAAAATATTGTATACCTACTTCAATAAATTAAATATAGTTGTAAATCAAGTATCTTGAACACTTCGTTGGTTGAGTGGTTACACCACCGACCAACCGCGAATATTAAGTTCGATTCCCGAGTAGTATGTTTGAGGGCACCCATGTGATAATCGAACATTTTGATGTAACAAATGAATATGTATACGAACATTAACATCAGCATGATCCATAAATAAGGGCTGAATAATAATATTAAGTTTTTTTGGTCATCTCGTCTCCACACCATACAACACATACAAAGATTTCAGTATTACATTATCTACATAAATTTAAATAACAGTAGGTAGTTTTCATTACATATCATATTCTGTATACGGAGCCAAGGGCGAGTGACCGCTCATCGTAAACTCAATAATTTCCCAGTAATAATCCGTAATCCTCCCCACATCCGCTATTTGTTTACAATAACAAACAGCGATCAAATAACCACAAACTATAAATAGTTCTATCTACATTTTCCTAATTTTAACTATCTGGTAACTACTCTAATTACATATTCATACACCTCGGTACTTAAATAACATGTCTTTCTTACTTAGTAAATCCATCGGCTTGTTTCCTTGCCAATACCTTGAAAGTCACAACAATTAGTACTTTCACTCAGAACCTAAGGAAAACCAATTTTTACGAAGTCGCCTTTCTAATTAGGTTATGGATTAACGTCGATTATTTTTTTTACTAGACGACCACCTAGTATTTTTAATAACTCTTTGGGAGAGACAAAAAACGACTATAATTTTACACAGACACTACTGAAACAGCTGTTACTTTTCTTCAATTAAAGGTTTTATAACAAAATATCGCGCCTTTCGATTCTCTAGCGAATCATTTCACTATCTGAAAACCACCAAAAATTACTTATGTGATAGAATCGACGATATTTGTTCTGAATAATATTAAACAAATCCCTGAATTGAAACCCTAAATCATTTAAATATCACCATAGTTAAGCGAGTGAAGCCTCGGATAGAAACAAATGCTTAAATATTTATAATTCAGTATTTGACGCATACGCTTTTAAGCTAACAGTCGTTAGTTTCAAAACCTAACGTCTTACCAGCAACTAGATCCGCATTCTTTAATAAAAACTGTAGCCAAATGTTAGATAAGATATATGACAAGTTGCCAGAAAAGTCAAAACCACTCCCAATTAATAAATTTAAAAAAATGTTCTACGAGAAGGTGAGTAGAGCGTTTTTTTAAAATTTCTAATTAATAGCAACAAACATTTCTATTCAGTAAAATGTTATTTTAAAGACAAGATATAGATCGGATTATAATATACAACAATATTAAGTTATCATTATGATTACAATTTTTTTCAATAACATTGATATAATGACATGTAGAAGAATTAACAATAATCCTGTAGAAAATAGTATTTAATTAATTTGATTTAATAATTTATATTATAATGATGATGTTATGTAAATTGACAAGACGTGCTGTTAATTGTTAATTTGTTATGTAATAAAATACCTATTATAGGATTAAGAATGATTGTGAAGAAAAGATTTTTGTACTCCAGTAAATTAGCAAAATAGGAATAATTGCATGTATTTTTTGTAACATCTTTTGTCGACCTATTTTTTAAAAATAAATTAGTTTGGAGTTTGAAAAACGTTTATTTACGTATGTAAATTAACAGTTTATGGATTATCAAATTTAATTAACAAAGGAACGCTGTCACAACCAGATTACTTTGACACTCAAGACCTGTTTAATTAAATCACATTTTGACCATGTATAATTTAAACATATTTCCATAGCGCTCGCAGACAAACTAACATGAAATTCTCACGAGAACAGCGACTGGACACGGCTCACAATCCAGCGGACATTGCATGTTTGATGAGGATATTCAGGTCGATACTATTATGCAGTACAATTGATTAATACTGAGAATCTTGATGTACTTTGAACACATAGACCATAGGAATAAGATTACCCTCTTATCTGACCTCATATTTTTAGTGAACAATAGAACAAGTACATAACTTTCTTGATGGTAATAGAAAACTGTGGCCTTTAGACGCCATAGAAGTAATAGGTGCGTCGTTGTCCTGAGGCCGGGATGGTATCCCCCGGACCGAAACATGACAGAGCCAATATGAAGACGGGAATAGGTAAAGCAGTAGATCCCTGTCTATGCAAGTTGCTCCACAGCACTCTTCCACCAGTAAAATAAGCTGTTGGTACCAATCTGAGAGAACTGTTCCATTGACTCTACCATTTAGTTTAACTGTACTGTTGAAATAATTCCGAAATTTAAAATATGATAAATTTGATTTCAGTAGTCCTTGATCTGCGACAAATGTCACTCAATGCTCACAAATCTAGCTCATAATTCTTCTATATCCTTGTGTTCTACCACTAAACGATTGAATCCCCCATGTTGGTCCGGGATCCTTTGCAAAATTGACTATCTGCCTTCCTGCCAAGCAGCTCGTAAAAGGCGAGCACAGGCTTAGCGTCACTAACACCTTGACATCGTACAAGGTGGTAGAGTTTCGCGGCGACAAGCCTGGATTGGTACCACCGCCCTACCTATTCCTGCTGTCGTAACGTCCGATGCTTGCCGTTGACGTGTTCCTTTTCGGAGGGTAAGGTAGCCGGTCAACTTACTTTTGCTCGAGGCCCAACAACCCAGCTTCATTTTGGCAACGCACCATTACCACCTTTGGTTTCTTTAGGTGGCGTGAATTTCTTACTATCAGGAAATCCCTTGAAATTTTGTTGAAATTATGTATGGAGAGACAGACGTATGTACAAGGTACAAAAAAGTTTTCTTCTAGTATTTCCATGAATTTGTTCTGGGCCCAATTTAGTAGATTATGCAAATACGAAGAGATGACTAAGACTTATAGTTTATATACAAAAACAAAGAAAAGTTAGTAAAAAATATCATTAGTCATTTTCATTACTTACAATCGAATACCTGTATAGTGCACTCAATACTAAATATTAAAACTGACGTTGTAACAAATACATCCACATATCAAATCGATCAAAACATCAAAAGTCAAACAAAATGACATATTGGCGGTCACGAGGTATTTATAGCGATCGTACGAAGGTTTCTCTCGGGTCATCGTACGTAATCCAATATGTAAAGCCGTGTCCACACAACGTTTACACCGTCTATTGAAACTACAATAATTATGAGACTAATGATAACAAAACAATATCTTATCATCTGTATCCCCGAAGAGATAGGCGGAGGTGCAATCAGGATACTCACAATTAGCCTTAGGCTCTAAGTCTCCCAATGTGGTAGGTATCAGAAGGGTAGTTGACAAAGCTTTTGTCAATCACATCTAATTACGAGCAACGTTACTTTCATTTAAAATTCACATTTTTCTTTATGTTGCCCGACCTGGCAATCAAACCTGGGACATCGTCAAATCAAATCCAGTAACTGGACGCCTAGAACATAGAAGCGATTTTTATAATATTGATAATAAAACATCTTTTTTCTTTTATATGGCGTTGTCTTGAGGTTATCCATTTTCGAACTCGGGACCTCAAAAAGTCAAGTCCGACGCCGGACCGCTTGACTACAGAGGCGATGCAATGAAGCACAAAAACATTGAACAGTACCTAAATTTTATTATTGTTAGCAAAAATATACCGGCAGTGTGGCAGCGGCTTTACTTCAATGTTAATTCTATCCTCGGTGACCGGAAGCGGTGTCTGTCCGAATGTGCGCTCGCAAAAAATGCCAAAGTCGTACTTAACACATGCGAAGCTTTAAGAACGGGACTCGAATGAGTAATTTTATTAAGAATTTGAGATGCAGTGACGGAATAGGAATTATTGGAACAAGCGAAAGCGAATCTTCCATTCCTAGCTTATATTCTAATCTAATCTAATCATAATCTATGGTTATGATTTGTGGAAATATAGGTGATTCGTATTTTTGCAGAATAGTTATCGTATCTATTAGTTACCTATGATTGCGGTCGGATATTATCGACAGGTATTTTGTTCTCAAAGGTGACGATACCGTTATAACTAAACTAATGTTGATTTTATTTTGAATTACTCTTCTCCACATTAAGAAAACTAGGTAAGTCATTATCAAACCTGAAAATTCTTAATAGATATTTAAGAATAACCAAATATACCAAAGGGTTTGTCTGAATGGAAAGACAAACACAAAAAAAGGGCAAGTTGGCCGACTACCTTACCCCCCGGATTGAAATCTGACGCTGTCGTTATGGCAGCAGGACTAGGTAAAGAGGTATATCCCTACCCGGACAAGTTACGGATCGGTTTCTGCCATAGATTATAGTCTCGAAATAAATATCTTTTTTAGAAATGTATAATCATGTACATATAGTAAATATGTATTTTATACAGCAGAAATTCTATATAAAGCACCTGTTTAAAGACAAATAGTAAGTTATAGATGCTCTTGACTTTTAGGTTGCGCAACGAAATAATAGTATCGGCCTTAAATCTTATAAAAGTTTTTGTTTCACGATATTAAATAAGAGGAGCTTTTTTCGACCAACTTGTACTAACTGTAATAATATTTAAATACCGCTACATGTGTATGTCAGTTCTCGAGTTCATTTTATTTATGCAATAATATTGTCTTTTTATGTTGACGATGTTGCTTTTAGCCACCATGGTAAAGCCAAAGTATTCATAAAACTAATTTAAAAAAATGGCGCGTTACAAGTGAGTGCCGGCAGAAGTTAAAACTTGAATATTAACGTTGTGCATTTTTGAGATTTTGGAATGGTTAGGGAATAATTTTGCACGCATTGCTTTAATTATCAGTTTCAAAGTACTATCATTTATGTGGTATAATACAATATTTAATTATTGCGCTATCGTACACAAACATGACAACACGAACATTTTTCCATTTTACCCATTCCAAAAAGTGCACAACGCCGCTTAAGAAGTTCAAAATAGCAATCAGACTGTGTAAACTTTTAATAAGTGATTTATAAATTTCTACGTATAAAAGGTTGTCTCTGTGTGTGATTTTATATTATACCTTTTATATTTATTTAAGCATTTAAATTACGTGAATGAAACCAAGTGCTATAACTAGTTTTAATATAACCGCAAGTATATCTGATCGAATCACTATTAAAAGAGTTGAATTATGCTAAGAAGACATTAAAACCCCGTGCATTGTGGGCTACAACCAATGGAGTGATAAAATGCTGGTCACGTGTGTCAAGGCGTCGCTATAATCGGCGGACGTCTTTGGAATTCGAAACCATAGTTTGTACGGACACCGTTTTCAAGTTGTGAACAGTTGTTGCAATGGCTGACCACGGTGCGTGTACATTCACGTGTAGCCATATTTTTTAGGACGCTAACGTTTAACCCCAGCCTGGTAATGCATGAATTATTTAAGTTTTTATTGAAGGTATTTTTTACTTAAAAAAACCTAATTCTAAAATTTGAATATCATCTCTTTTTAAACTGTAACCGATTTTGATAGTTATGATTTATTTCATTTGTCGATCATGTGATCAGTTCGATTCATTAACTCAGAAAAGTCGTATTGGACAGAAGGTACGTTAATTACTATTTTTAATTTACGAGATCTCTGTTGTTGGTGATACTTGTTTGGATAATCATAGTATAGTACATGGACTTCTTGTTTGATATTCCAAAAGCTGAATATATCTAGTTATGTCCTATGAATGACTGGTCATTCATTGACTTTATTGAAATTGAAGCGAAGGGGTTTGAGAAAGTCATGTTTTTTTGAAGATTTTAATGTCCTTCCTTAATTTCAGAACCTACTACAAAATAGATAAAAAAATTGATATACCTACCTGTCGATAGCGTACATAGATCTGCAAATAAAGGTAAAACTGATAACGATTTCAAAGACAATCTACCAATTCGTGGAAAAAATATAAACTATGGATTTAACAAAACTAGGTGTGAATAACGAAGTCAACTACTTCCCCCCTGTTGGTCCGCCTCCTTTGCAGAATAGACCATCTGCCTTCTTGCCAGGCAGCTCGTAAAAGGCGAGCATAGGCTTACAGTCACTAACACCGTGACATCTGACTAGGTGGTAGAGCTTCGCAGAGATTTACCCGAATTGGTACCACCGCCTTACCTATTACTGCCGCCATAAGCATAACGTCATGACGTGTTCCGGTTCGGAGGCTAAGGTAGCCGGCAAACTTACTTTTGCTCGAGGTCTAACATCCCGGCCTCAGGTTGGCAACGCACCATTACCACCTTTGGTGTCTCTAGGCGGCGTGAATTTCTTACCATCAGGAAATCCGTCTGCTTGTTTGCCTTCCAACATCATAAAAAAAACTACTCTAAAACTTGAAGCAACACAAGAATTTAAAAATTTAGAACTGTGATACAGACAACAGCGAATCCACGAAAGCGGAAAATGAATTCTAAACGATCACACTAACAGTCTATTTAACCAAATAGTTAATGATCACGAAGAATAAGTATCTGGTAAATAACTATAATACACGACAGATTGGAAACGCATTGGAAATCTCCAATGTGACATTGCTATTCGGCTCGCGTGCAGACATCTTCGATCTCTCTAGGTACGCCGCGGTAGAGGATTTTTTATTGTATGCTCATATATTTAAAGGTCAGAAGCCAAAGTGTTTGTGTTAAAGGATGTGGCTTTAAATTGTGGATTTCGTTGCGTTGTTTGAAAACAAAACCAATCTAAGTAATCGAATCAGTACGTGAGAGTGATAGTTCCGTTGGGACTTCTTTCTTGATCAGTCAAACAAGTCTTTCTTTTTGAGAAAAAACTATAAAACAATTATATTATTCGAAAAATTTATACTGTTTCTTGTCTACTAAAAAATCAGGCAAGCTACGGTGTAAAAGAATTCAATGTAAGCTGTAAAAGTCAGAAGTATGGATTCAAAGTTATTAGATGTTAAATTTTTTCTTGCCTCTGTGGTCTAACCGTCCAGGTGTTGGACTTGACTGCGTGAGGTCCCGGGTTTGATTCCCGGGTCGAGCAACAAAAAGAAAATTTGGTTTTTACAATTTTCTAATAAAAAAGATGTTGCTTTGGATTGGATATGTGCCCGGTTGGCGATAGGCTTGCCACCTATCACATTGTGGGACTTAGTGTCTTCGGCTAGTCGTGGGTACCCTGGTTGTGCTTATGCCTACCTCTTCAGGGATATGAGCAGGAGGATTTTTTTTAATATACATAATATTTCATATTGGCACATTTTAAAAACGTTCAAATATCACTTTACAAGTACTACTCACTTAAGTATACAGCAGGTATTAACATGATTTAATAAATCGCATTGTTGAAAAATCACACTCGAAAATAAATGTGTTTTAAAAACTATATTTGGTTTTCTAACTCAACTTGCTTTGAAATTAACTCAGTTATATATTACATCATAACTTCATAAGCAATTAAATATCGTCCCTTCAAGTCTAGTCAAGGCAATTTATTGCTTTGTTGGAGATTACTCGAATAAATACAACATTAGTTAACGACCTATTGTTTATTTTTACAGTCATTAATAGACCTTTCAGTTGGATTTTCATAAAACATACTAAAAAACCTTCGCACAAATCGCAGCTCTAGAAACCACAAAAACAATGTCGCATAGCCACAGATTCTCACGGCCTGAGAATTTATAGAAGTAATACCTTAAGAAAGCATTGTCAAAGAATAGGTATTAAACAGAAAGGTAAATGGCAATGGCAAACTTATAGAAACTTTTTTCCTGAGTCAACGGGAAAAACGTCAACTTGCGACAACTGGCAACTTGGTTTGGTAAGGCATTCTAGAGAACGTCATGTATTAATGCAAAGGTCGATTACAATATTTGTGTGGTTTTTCCAATTAACATTTATAGGTTTTACCATTTTTTATGTAACCTTGACTGTAATTTTAGTATTTTCATTTTGATCTATACTGAATATGAAATTGTAAATTAATTAGAGCCCATATTTTTTTAAATAACTTTTAACCTTAGGGAGACGCTTCTCATCCTTACGATTTGAATGTTTTCTTGGAATTCGTTTATTTAGAAGTTTTTACCATTTGTCGTAAAAACTGATGAGCCAATTTTGATAAGTTTTAATATTTGAGACAATTGTAATAATTATATATCACTCGGATGAAACTGCAGGAGTGGGCTAGTTTTTTAAAACTCTAGCCACTGCCTAGCATTTGCAATTTCTCCCTTAATTGAATTTCAATAAATAATTTCAATAACATATTTAACGTTTTGAAATTGGAATATTTAGTTCACAATTAACCAAACTGTTTTATAATACTATTTGCATTTATTAAGAAATACGTTTGCTTGGTCTTCCAATAGTATAATAAAATCTCTATCATGTTGCAATTATTTAAATGCGTGCAAATGTTTGTATATTTGAGAAACTAGTCATCCCCACGTTTTCCGTGGACGGAGGTTGAGAAGTAATGTTATAAAAGCTATCATTATTTTAATATGCTAGGTAGGCTATTGAATAAAAATACTACTTTAAATTCTAAATACTGTCACACTCAAATAAAGAAACCACACTCATATACCTTCTCATAAATATATTTACGCCAAGTAACTAACAGGGAAGCATAGAGTATCGAATGCCAAATGTCACGATCCTTGCACACTTGCCACCAGTTCTAGCATCTACATTCACATTAAATACCTGTTGTCAATTTTTCATCTGTCCTACTTTACATATGATCGAACAAATAAAACATGCCCTTTCTCATTTTAACCCAACACTTTCATTCTATCCCATTCTTTCTCAGATCTCACTATTATAACCATTTTGTTTAATCACTAACAAAGTATTTAGTCTATTATACAGTGGCATATTTTTATAACTGTTGACCAGTACTGTGCTGGAGTAACAGCATTCGTCGCATTTCAAGATCCGCTTTAGGCGACGACGTGTAAACTTGTTTATAATTACGAACTGATTAAGTCTATATTGATGCATCCCGGATAACGTTATGATGGTATTAAACACGTTTATCGTCATTACAATGTACAACGCACATAAAAAAATGGGTGCTATTAAAAATGTTCTAAATTTTGGTAGTCTTCAACAAATGTTATACTGGTGTGGATATTTTGATAGTTTACGTTGTATGGAAATGTGAACATTCTTAATTTAAACACTAGCATATATCTATATTTATAAAATAAACTCTATTTCGCGTGTTCATCGCATCACGCCTGAACGTGTTCATCCTTATGAAAAGAAAAATTTGAATAATGGCAGGAAAAATACGCAAACAACACCATTATTTTTTTACCATATAAACTGTTAGTAACTGTTTTTTTGTTTTTTTTTTTAATTGTCAAGCGATTCAAAGTTCGTTAGGTCGGCACGTTTAAAATAAATGTCGATAATGTTTTACATCAATATATTAAATTAACTTGGCTCGTCACGAAATGATTAATTATTAGATTAAAAAACTAAGATAATTCGATAATTTGCAATAATGCTAATGATTTTCTAAAAGCTGATCTAACAGTCAAAAGATTCTCATAAGACAATAATTATCAGTGCCCCAGTAAACACGCGATATTCAGCAATTATCTTAATTTCACCAATAAATCACTCCAGTTTTATTGAACGCTCACTACCCGATAATTTTCACGTCAGTAAATGAAACTCTACTAACAATTTATCATTTCTTATGAAAAAGAAAATGTAAAAGGAATTTTAGTGATCCAATTATATTTTCCAGCTATTCGGTTAGTCCTAACTACTAGTTAGGTCCCGTATGAGTCAGAAGCTTGCTATAAAATATTCGGCGTTATGTGAGTAAACTCTCAACAACCTAAAGCTCCTCGAATCAAAGCACAATCGTCTTCAGGCCAAGGTAATTTAACACTTCAGTGATAACTGGAATAAAGAATATTTTTTTCAGCACAGCTAACGCCAACCTTCGTTCAAAATTCTATAGACATGATATATAAATAAAACAAAATCAATGCTTTTTTGCAGCTTTAGTTGCATCTTTAGGAGTATTAATTATTTTTTATTGATAAGATAACAAGCGTAAGCTTGTTACATAACTCTTCTGACAGTAAGAGACAGCCGGGACCTATAGATGTTTTGTACCTGTGTCGCGACTAAACTTACAAAAATGTTTCTTAGAGTAAGCACTGAAATGTTCAATATATTTAAAAAAAATGTCACAATTCTGGCGGATAAGTACTGGGGTTTGTTCACGTGATCGATTCGAGATATTTTACAATATACGATGTTTTCCTTCAACGCCTTTGACCGCCTCGTAGTATTATGCTTTACATAACATTGTAACTATGTTGAAATTTTGCTAGCACTAACATTTTCAAAAATTATTTTTAAAGTTGGTGCAAATTACTTGTTCGAGTTTGACCGCCTCGTTGGTCTAGTGGCTAGCGTACACGCCTAACTACTCCGACCAACCGCGAGGCTCGGGTTCGATTCCCGACAGGGTCAGGCATTTGTGTGATGAACATTTAGATGTCTGCATTTCCGGGTGTTTATTAAATTTATCCTAGTATCTATTTAAGTATTTCTATGTGTTAGTATCGTTAAACTAACATCCATAGCACAAGCATATAATTTGCTTACTTTGGGGTTAGATTCAATTTGTGTAACTTGTCCAGGGATATTTATTTATTAAAAAAAAGACGCGACGTTTTTCTAAAGCACGCGTGCAAATGGAT
Organism: Calephelis virginiensis; assembly: GCA_002245475.1. Lineage (NCBI taxonomy): Eukaryota > Metazoa > Arthropoda > Insecta > Lepidoptera > Riodinidae > Calephelis > Calephelis virginiensis. The sequence goes on along the minus strand of NJDC01058183.1, from coordinate 32,543 downwards.
AGGATTAATTTCCTGTTCCATTTTGGTATAAAGACCCACCCTTCAGTTTTAGAATAATTTATTTATATGACTAATTTATCTACTGAAAATAAATATATTGCTATTTTACATTTGAAACGCTATTATTAATCTAACGCCTACCATTTTAAAGGGAATGCGCTATATAAAGAGCACTCTACTAAGAATCCCTGACCTAGCGCCTACAAATAAAGTAGGTGATATTTCTGTTTACAACCAATTACTTCCCATAAAACTAAATTGTTTCGTTTTTACTACAAGTAGTTAATTGATCTTGAACTAAAACATTTTTGACACTAATTTATATAACCATCCAAAAGCTCATCTCGAAAGCGTGACGCGATTGGTAGTATTGAAAATTTGTTCTGCTTTAATATTAACAAGT
>NJDC01058183.1:20940-32109 GCA_002245475.1 Calephelis virginiensis | reverse complement strand
CCCACCCTTTAGTTTTAGAATAATTTATTTATATGACTAATTTATCTACTGAAAATAAATATATTGTTATTTTACATTTGAAACGCTATTATTAATCTAACGCCTACTATTTTAAAGGGAATGCGCTATATAAAGAGCACTCTACTAAGAATCCCTGACCTAGCGCCTACAAATAAAGTAGGTGATATTTCTGTTTACAACCAATTACTTTTTACTACAAGTAGTTAATTGATCTTGAACTAAAATATTCTTGACACTAATTTATATAACCATCCAAAAGCTCATCTCGAAAGCGTGACGCGATTGGTAGTATTGAAAATTTGTTCTGCTTTAATATTAACAAGTCGATTGATGGTAGTCCCCTTGTAGCTGCCATCATGGGTATTGGAATTCCTTAACTTCTTTCTTTCTTCATTTTATTTTGTATATCTCCTTTTTACATTTGGCAATTTCCTTCTACTTAAAGAACCCTCGTTGGACGTAATCCCGCAATTATATCTCATTTTTCTTGTTTTGTAGCTCTTTTTCTAATATACATCGCATAAAATTTAAGACTTCCAAAACAAAAAATAGTTTTTTACTTAATTTTTATTTCGCTCAAATTTGCCTTGTAGAAACCTACTTGTACACTAGATAATTCATATCAGATCACGAATCAGATCTTATATTCAAATAATTGTTATGAGTCCGAAGTGTCTTAAGACTTAGGTTCAATTCTAAACACTGATAGTATTCGTGTGTTTGCATTTCATGCGTCCATTTATTTCTACCGTCATGCGTCCATTTATTTCTACCGTTTTGTCCTTTGAAGATTCAGCATCATTAGTTCTTTGAAAAACTTTATGTTCGTCTTGTCGGGGACACTCCCGTGCCACCAGATTGTTTATTATTTTAAACTCTTTAATGTTTAATTAAGGTCAAAGTTTAAAGACTCCTATATAATCTTGCGTTTCTTATACAAAAGAAACATATCAGCGAGGAGATCTCGTGTTAATTGCATTCAATTAAGGCCAGTTGAGTTCTGTCCTTGTGTGCTTCCCACTGCTGGGTCGCTTTAAGCTAACAAGAAAATTGCTAGAGCAAACTGCGCAAAAGATTGTACCCTTTTCAGATCTTCGACCACACAACTAGATAGTTGAAGCCTGTCCTTGCCTTCTTGGTATTGTTTCATTAAAACCAATTAACGAAATTTAAAGAACAAGATCCTTTTCCATCAATACTTTAAATATTTGGTTGAATTGTAGTACAATACTTATGTGTTTATTAAGATTTGAATAATATATTATTCTAATAAAATCTATTACCTTATAGCCATAGCACACTAAAAGATAGTTCCTAAGTTTAATTACTTTAGCTAATATTTTACCATTAATAAATAAACATTAAAGTAGTCCAAGGTTTAAGTTGCCATTACAACGGTATTATTAAAAGGAAGGTTAGTGTCCACTATTATAAACAAAATCGTGACCAAAATGGAAAGTCAATTTCCCAAAAAATAATTCCTTATCTCACCGGGAAGTCTCTTATTACGACTTCCCGGTGAGATATTACAAATGTGAAAGTTTGTATGTTTGTTTATTATTCTGTCTCGCAAAAACTGCTAAACCAATTTTCATGAAATTTGACACGCACAGAGAGGGTAACTTGGCTTAACTAATAGGATAGTTTTTGCCGTGAAAAATGTTAATATGGGGACCACCACCACGCGGGCAACACCGCGGGCACCAGCTAGCGTGGTATACATTAACAATGAAATTGATATTTTGATTCGAAGTTGTATATCCGTCAACTTTAACATATTTTATCTTACGGCCCAAATAAAAACTAATAAAATCAAACATAAATCAGTAGGTACTTCACAAGTTGCATTTTATCAGCAACAAAAACAATATTAAAACTGAAGGCGTGATGCAATCCGTGTACCCGACCGAGAATGCACTGATAAAGCTAACATTTGTTTAGGTCGTCCGATAAACTTCGATACTGTTGGGTATTTTCTTGGGACTTTAAAAAATAAATTGGCTCCGGTTGCTATAGTCTGTCTAATTTTTGACATTTCACTTTGAAACTAAAATAAAATTCAGCTATCGGAAGGTACATGGACATGTGACCCTTCAAAGTGTTTTGTGCCCCTTTTCTTAGCACAATAATATTTTATATATGTATATATAAATGAATCATCATTTCCATCGGTTATCGTATCATGCGTGAATGCGGTCTGTCTCGCGGTCGGTCTGTGTAGTTAGGCGTGTACGCTAGCCACTAGACCTACGAGGCGGTCGAACTCGAACAAGCAATTTGCACCAACTTTAAAAATAGTTTTTAAAAATATTAGCGGTGGCAAAATCTCAACATAGTAACAATGTTATGTAAAGCATAACACTATTTTAAATGAAACAGATTATAACAACGTTCCGTGACGGATGAGTAAGGCAGAGGGGTCACAGCTGCCGGCAATTGGACAAATGAACCCGGCGCCACCACCGGTCTCATATCTAACTAGCTTCATCTAAGACAAAGAAACAGTTTAACGAACTACTCAATTTATTTACGTGATGGTTAGTACACTTTTATGATATAAGAAGGGCTAGTTCTCCTTCTTCTTCTTTATACGGTTAACAAACTGACGATAAGTATAATACTTATTAGGCAGTATACATTGTCAACTTTAGGCAGGGGTATTTTGTTAATTGCGATATAAATTTACTTGTTATCCTATTAGAGCATAATAATGTCATGGATTGACTTTATGGACACGAAACAGGGAAAGCGTAAAATTTTAAAACCTGGTTATGTTCACGGTGTTAGTGACTTCTTGAAAACTGCTTGCCAGGAATTCAGTTAGCCAGCTCTTCATAGACCAAACCTTTCCATTCCAAAAAAACGACGGGTTGTACTCCGGGAGTGCCAGCATAAGTGAAAACTTGAATATTAACGTTGTGCATTTTTGATATTTTGGAATGGTTAGGGAATAATTTCGCACGAATTACTTTAATTATCAGTATGACAGTACTATCGTTTATGTGATAGAATACAATATTTAATTAAATATTCATTTTGTCAAATCGTTTGCTTTGACAACTTTGTTATTTATTTATTTTTTATTTCTGCTAAAACAAAAATGTAATAAATGAATAACCACGTGACAAAGATTTTAAATGACGTATGGTAGCATTTCTGTTTTTACAAACCTTAGTGGTTTTTAAATGCTACTTCAACTCTATGTTGTGTTAAGTGTTTAGTCTGTAAATAAATTTAAAAAAATTACGCTGTCGTACACAAACATGACAACACGAACATTCGCGCAAGCGCCCTGCGCCGTCTTACATATTTTCGATCAGGCCACGTGTCCTGACGCAAGTTTACAAGTTTTTACCCATTCCAAAAAAGTGTGCAACGCCGCTAAAAAGTTAACACTTCAAAAAATATTTCTTGCCCAGCATACCTACTAATTCTAAAAATGGCTGATTTTGATTTAAATATTGATATTTACCTTACTATCGCAGCATCCGTTCGTTGTCAAGGCTGAACAAACGGACAGATAAGAATCGTTTATTATTACATAGCCGGCTGATAAACCGTTGGCTAACACTTAACTGGGTTAAACCCTTTAGCACGATATTTGAGTTGTATGAAAGATTAAACTATTTACAGTCTTTCAACTATTCAATATGGCCGACACATTATAAAAAACACAGTACATAAAAAAATGTGGCACTTTAGAGCTGCGTCAAATCTAGACTGAGAGTACTGATTACGGCTTGCAATTGTCATGTTGGTAACACAAAGATACTGAAAATACTGGCGCTTTGGGTTATGCTGTTCTTATAAATAAAAAAAAAACAATAGCAAGCGTTATCAACATTGGGGATAGCTAGGATAACTAACGTCACACAGCTCCATCGCCTAATAAGAAGGTACAGTGTTAATGGCACCCGATATTATAGAGTCAGTGATAGAGAGACAATTTACTTTTTGGAAGTATCCTCACGCTTGTATCCCAGAAGTAGTAGGCAGAGGTACAATAACACACGACTAGCCGAAGAAATTGAGTCCTACAATATGAAAGGTGATGGTATCGCCAACCGGGTAAATAGCTAATCCCTGGCAAAGTTGTTTTTATTAAAACATTTTCAACTATTTTTTGCATTGCTCGACCCGGGGATCGAACCCGAGATACCACGAAGACAAGTCCAAGGCTATGATAATAATATAATAGACCGCAGCGATGATAATACTATAATAGAGATTTAATAAGTACCTACTCAGTCACACCAGCCGCTAATTGTGACATTACATCACCCGGACAAATTTATTTGTTACATAAATGAATTAAAGTAAAATATAATCTTTCGGATATGCTTTGCTAAACGTTAAAATTGTAACCGCTTTCATTTCAATTTGTTTCTCTGACTGTTGCATTAGTTTAACACAAAATTAGACGATTGTAATGCATTAACTAATTAAAAATGTCTAGAATTTACTTTATTTTTATACTTGTTTTTGCCTGTCTTGGGACTCTTAAGGCCGTCTGCACGTTCCTGAGTTAAATATGTGGATAATTCCAAATAAGTTCTTTTTTGTTAAATAATAGGGCTAAATTAATTTGTATTTGACAGTTTTTACCTATTATTAAATTTAACCCTGGAATAGGAAAGCGGCCTTTAGTTTCTTAATGAATTATTTTAATTTCTCTCTTATCAATAATGTCCGTAGAGTTAGAAAATGTGTTTTCATAAGTAACTGTCTAGATTTACCTCAGTTTCGTGCTTAAATTAAAATATCTCAACTTTCTATTAATTTAAAATAATAATCGTCATTCTTTCCGACTCTAAACAAAAAAGTACTTCAATTCTACTGTTTGTTTTTTTTGTGTGTTTGTGATAGAATTACATGGCCGATAACAAAATTTTGATGTTCTTGTTCAAAAAAGTGGGTCATGATTTTGAGGCCAAATTAATTTTATTATGATCTGATGCATGACTATTAATAATGCATAATATAAAATTATACATTATTAAGTATAACTCAAAGCTTCTAGGAATCAACCTATCATTCGAAAAAAAGAATTATCAAATCGCGACATGGTATTGAAATACCTAATTGGAGTCGGTTTTTGCAGTTTTACTAAACTTAAATCTATTTGAATATATTTAAAAAAATAATAGTGCGACTTTGCTAGTTCCTTTTTCGTTGTATTAGTCATAGTTAAGAGAAAGATTTTATGATGAGAAAACCGAGAAAATTGCAGGGAAAATAGGAAAAACAAAACTTTAATTTTTCCCATATACATATTGTTAGTAATGCAAGCGCTACGATGTGCTCCGGGTCGGCTAGACTTTTATAAAGGAAATCTAAACAACTACACAAATCTGTAAACCTTCAACTTTATGTTATAACGCAATAAAGTAATTGTAAAGCATATTAAAATAATACTAAAAATAAATATTATTTGGTTCACTAGTAAACCATTACTAGGTTCAATGTCCAGCGGCGGAATGTTTGGAAAAAGTGCCGACAATCCCATCACTCGGTTTTATAGGGATATCTCGACTCTCTGACATTAACATCGATGCAATAATCGTGATCGCAATGGTCCAGTTATAGGTGCTCTTGCCACTGTAATGGGTGTATTCATTTCCATTTCAAATTTATCGTGAAAATTATTTTTTATAAAGATTATTATTTATCGCCATTGTGATCTAGCGGTTCAAGTGTTGGACTTGACTGCATGAGGTTCCGGATTCGAATCCCGGGTTGGGCAACAAAGAGAACATTTGGTTTTTCCAATTTTCTAATAAAAAAATGCTCCGGATTGGATAATATGTGCCCGATTGGCGATAGACTTGCTTCCTATCACATTGTGGGACTTAGTGTCTTTGGCTAGTCGTAGGTGCCCTGGTTGTGCCTCTGCCTACGACTTCGAGGATATGGGCGTAAAGATACTTTTTTAATTGTATATCAGTGTATTTTTTTAAATCTTGAAATAAGATTCTCTTTAATCGATATCACTAAAAAAAGCAAATTTGATTTGTTTGTTTTATATGTCGATTATTTTGTTATAGTATTTCTTTATTATTAAAATCATTTTAGTTCATAGGTACTTCTATTAATTATAAAAAAAATTTAGTGTATATAAACATAGATAACAAAATATAGAGAGTGAGGATAGCCAGAGAAAAAACTTAGAACTAGGGCACCCACATAAAAACATAACTGTATTTAAAACAATCAACAAGCATTGAGTAATATAAAAGTTACGTCCAAACCGAACCGACTCGTTGTCTATGATTTATTATATTAGTAAATGTCGGATCGATTGAATTGATCTGGCGCTTGGTTTAAATGCTATTAGATTATTAATCACTCCGGTGACTAGGCAAAGGAAAAAATGTTGGACCACACTCTCCTATACCACAACTACATACATCTTACACTTTCAGCATAAACTACTGAACAGATTTAGATGAAACTTTATAGAAATATCCTTGCTATTACTATTTTAAATGCGAAAGTTTGTCTGTTTGTTTGTTACTCTTACTTCTGAACCGATAATTATGAAATTTGGCACAATCATAGAAGGTATATTGGATTAACACGTAGGATTTTTATCCCGAAAAATGTTCCTGTGGGACCGTTTCCCACTCGGGCAACATATAGTAGTTATATAGCCCTGATGATGCTTGTATAGCGAAACCGGTTGGCTAACTTATAAAAATAAAAAATAAAAATATATTGTAGAAAGTACAAGTGTTTGTAAATAAATTGTATATAGTAGTTCATACACCAGAATAACAATGGGCTACAATATATAAACAAATATAATTTGGCAATTAATTAAGCCGTTAGTATAAGCTAGTCAATTAAAAATAGTAATATTTGTTTATTTATAAACAATAAACTGAATTTACTTTAAAAAAAAAACTAAGACTATTAAAAACTATATCATTAAAAAAGTACCTAGGTACCTAACAAACGCTATGGTTTATCAAAACGATATTGTTGAATGCAGAATAAGAACGGAAAACGTCAAACACTAACAGGATCTTCTTCCCCAAACCAAACTTCATCAGAATGAGTTCAGCTGTTTACTGTGAAAGTACATCAGAATGCCTTTCACAATTCAAGAGCAGTTAAGCAGGTGAATATTGAATCATTACTGAACAATGTATTCGCAGGAATTAGGCCATAAATGTTAACGAAATAGTCAAATGGTCTACCGATTTAACTAATTTGTTAACGATTGATTCATAGATTTCAATTCGATCACCAATGATTCACGAGTGAGTCATCATTCGATGATGAACCGTACGTAAGTGATTCCGCGAACGTTATCAACACGATAATGACATCTTACGTGACTTCAAGGAAAACCCCTTATTAACATAATTTAGTAAACTAACGATGGTTCTCATAGCATATATTTAATATTGTCACTCCTTTACTCATACTGTAGAATACATCTGCATAAACATTAAAAAAATTACAATACAGTTATAAATTGTGTAAATTTACCTAATGGTACAGACGTTGATAAAACTTAACATATGTAATGGAGGCAGGTCACTAGAACCGGCTAAATCCACCTTTTTACTATTTCATCTGAGTACGGATGGTCTTTACGCCCGTATACACTAAGAGATAGGAAAAAGTACAACCAATTAACCCACACAGAAGGCAACCATGAATACCCGAAGACACTAAGTCCCACAACGTAATAGGATTATACTCGTATACTAGCAGTTTCACGCAGCCTGCGTAATTTGGCTTTTAGTGCACCGATTTTGATGAAACAAAGCCTATGTAACTCAGGGATAATGTAGCATTCTAAGGGTGAAAGAATTTTTGAAATCAGTCCAGTAGTTTCGGAGCCTATTCATTTCAAACAAACAAACAAACAAAAAATCAAACATTTCCTTTTTATAATATTAAAAGATTAAAAGATTAGATTAGAGAAAGATTAGATTACATATTGTCAAACGACAACATATCCAATCCCGGGCATCGTTATTTTTTAGTAACGTTATTTTTATTAGAAAATTAAATTACACATTTCTTTTTTTCTTGCCCGACCTGGGGATCGAACCCCAGACCTGGTAAAGTAAAATCAACACTGGAACGCTACACCATATAGGCAACGTTGAATTCTAGGTACAATAAAAAATATAAATACAAATACGGTATAACACGTAATATATTTAATAATTATCGACTATAAAATTTTCGTATATTCGTTAATTTATCATATAATTTTAATCATAAGCGGTCAAGTATTTTCAAGTAAGTTAAGCATAATCAGGCCCCGATGGGCTGAAGTTTAATCAAGAATTAGTAAAAACATAAAAAGCAAAATGTATACAATTGACAAAAACTTTCTAAACCTCAATTAAAACAACGGAGTTAACAATGAAATGATTAAACTAAACTATGTCTTAAACATTGAAATTGCCTGAGAATCTGCCGGCGAAAGTTTTTCACAGCCGACTATAATCCATTATCTGTGGTCCACGCAAAGTCGCGTGCTTCTCAAGGCTAAGCTCAGGGGGTCGACTGTGACACACTCCTTGCTGATACACTTTCGTAATTCCGCAATGAATTATTCATACTTTTCATTTAAAATACCTACAAACACTTTCTCCTACATTTTTATTTTCAGTGTCTTAACTAAATTACTAAACAAATTTAACTTTTTTTAGATGGATAGGTAAGATGCAACCCATTACCCAGTAAACGTTGCGACTTGATAAATAAATATGACAAAAATATAACTGTCTCCTTCCAATGTTCTATTCTTCCTCTACCTGTCTCATTGCATCATCACCATGATGATATATTAAAATATACAACTAGCCAATCCGACGAATTTCATATAGCTTGCCATAAACAGCTACTAGCAAGTCGTATGGATTGTTTTTGCAATTTTCCCTCATTTTCCCCGGATTTTCTCGAAAAATTTTCTTCTAACAATAACTAACGGAACACAAAAATAATTAAGAAAATTAGTATATTCGATGATCACGTGAAGTGGACATTATTTTTATGCTTTATACTTATTTAATTGCATATATGAGTTATAGGCAATATAAATATGTCTTAGTCAGTCCTGCTGGAAAAAATTGACTAATTCTTTTGAATAGTTTTTCCTTTTATTTTCACCCATACAGGGATACTCATAGTAGTAATAATAGTAGTATATTCTACTTTAGTTGTCTAACACGGAAGTGACGAAAAGAAATAATTTTCAAATACGAGTTAAGCTGCTAGTGGTGCGTATCTTTACATTTTACATTACGCGAAAACAGTTCTGTCTTTACCACCATTATCTCTCTCTATTCACTAAAAGAATTTTCTGGTTTCAGAACTATTGACGGTTTCCAGTTTAGATAAGTGTCCTGGTATTTTCATATTAATTTCTTCACATTAGTTGTAAATATGTATAACAATAGTATTTATGTAATGACAAAAATAATGTGTAATAGGGATTATGCATTAGTTTCTGCAGTGTTACCGTTGCGCAAAAACAAATTCTCGCGATTTCTGCATTTTGTTCCACTATTACAGATGGGTTGCATACATTTTATGAGAACCAGCGAGACAATGGTCCCGTGTCCCACGCTCTCGTGGGTGGTTCTTGCGACATTCTGCTGAACTGATCTCGCCGTGTCACCATACTGTTATATTATACTTATGAAGTCTAGTTAACTATTGCTGCTGCTGTTGTTCCTAACAACACTTTTCACCAAACGACAAATGAAATTTTATGTTTGGCCTACTCCTTGTGCCTTAAGATCTTTCTGACATAAGTATATACTTATAGAAACTTATATTACAAAACATTTATATTTTCCTACATGCATTTGATAAGGTACTAATCCTGCTTGCCTACCTATTACCGGTACCGTATTAGTTTTTTCAAGGCCGTCCTATAATATTCAATAAAATGTGAATGATTAATACAATTCTTTAATGAAAATTGACAGTAAATTTCTATTTTATTTTGTCGACGCGCACAAATACCACTTGTATGGTTCAAGTCAATAAAGATTTTTCCGATTCTGATTCTATTAATTGTCGACGATGAAACAGAAAAATGTAAAAATCACACAAAAATACGATTAAAAATCGTATACGTCACGTAATTAATGTATTTTTACGTGCAAGGATATAAAAGAAACAAATTACTAGTATTATGGGAAGAGACAACCGTTGCTTAAGGACACCATAGAATTTATTGGTGTGTCATTACGATAACGTTACGATGAGGAAAAACAGCTAGTTGGTTTCTATTTAACATTCTAACACAAGCAAACCAACGCAAATATCAAACATAATTCATATACGTATTTAAAATAGTTAGAACATAAAAAGAAGAGATAATTAAAACAAGTGGAAGTTCGGTTGCGCAGCAATGCCATGGACGCGACCAATAACTTCCAGTAAAATAATATGTTACTTAATATAACTTCCTACGTAACGTACTTGCAACAGTTCAAATGTAATATTTACTTTACTTCATTTCATTACCAACTTACAAGGTCTCATTGTACTTACTTGAATGTATGAACACACTATGCAGATGAAACGCAGCGTACAAAATCGTCCGGTCGAACATCATTTGCCTTAACTGTCGATTTATTTTGTAGTATTACATTTTTGCCAATTTATGGCAACGATAACACAATAGCTCGAAGTAATAAATAGTGTATATCTACTGTAATTTCATACAAAAATAAAAACATTTAAGTATTTTTATTTAACTAGCTTACCAGTCGGACATTGTCCTGTCCTGACTATCAATATTGATTTTTTACATGTTCTCCTGACAACAACTATCACAACAAAGTAATAATTATCGAACATGGTCAAGCCGCTCAGACGTAATGCGACGACCAAATGGAATTGGGATTCATTTTTTTTATATTAGATCATATATATTGCAAAGTAATATCACTAACTGACAACTAAATATTGGACATTAAAATTAAATACTTACGTACACTTAATGTACATAAATGTACATTTACGAAAGCCCTAACAACACTATACGATACGAAGTGGAATCGATATCCAAATATGTATTGTATCTAAGTATTCCTAAATGAAGTTAAAAAGATTTTTTATTATTATGTATATTCCTAATAATTCCTTTATTTAATACATTATATAATT
>NJDC01058183.1:0-17905 GCA_002245475.1 Calephelis virginiensis | reverse complement strand
TGCGTGCCAAATTTCATGAAAATTGGTTCAGCGGTTAAGTAACAAACAAACATACGAACTTTCGCATTCATAATATTAATATCAATATAATTAAATCATTTTAGTAGATACCTACGTATTAAGTAAAATTTAAGTGTAGAATGTTATACATAATATTAATATATTTAAAAATGGAAATAATATAACATATGTTTTTACTAAATGTGCTTTATTTGTACATAAGAGTTTCAAAAACTAACAAAAAATACAGAAATTAAAATTAAAAAAATTTCTCTGTTTTTACACGAAAATAACAAATGATTCATATGAAACTAAAATTTGTAATGAGTTTTATTGAAAATCTATATTGCATAGTTAAAATCGAGAAGACTTATCGATATTTTAAGTATGCAATGGTTTGATTTTGATATGTACATATTGCTTTGAAGAAACTAAAACCCATCAACAAAAACTTCAAAAACTCAGTCGGGATTATGAAAAGAGGGCATAACTTTGTATTTATCGACTTAATTAAATGTAAATCAAATCCGAACCCTCCTTTTTATACTCGGTTAAAAATGTACCTCGGATGACAACCCTAATGAAAAGGAAACATTGGGCAATGTTGTCAAAGATGTTAAAAAAATATCCTTGTGACTTTGCCCATCGCTATATTTTATGATTTTATGATTCGTTTAGCGAAGAAAATTAGACTATATCATTCATTTCTAATGTAGTAATTAATGTATAAAAATTACTTCCCTGCAATAACTCCAAGTAACACTTTTCGAAAAAGTTTTTTAACAGTTTTTGCCCGCAAAAAAACACCCTAATTTCAACATCGTCTGACAGATAACTAAAGTAGCATCTGTAACAGTATGTCCCATAGTGTTGCCAGAAATATAACGTTTTTTTTACTATATATAAATAATATATAGATAAAAATAATATATAGATAAAATATATAGATAAATTTGGTATTTTTTAAGTTTTTTAAGAAATACACAACTGGGCAAAGTCAACCGTCAAGGGCAAAGTAGCCATGTTTTACGGTACTTGTAATTCTAACTCAACATTTTCAGTATTGCTCGCGCCATCAATCATTGCAATTTATCTTCAGTAATAATAATAGTAAATGCCATAACTCAGGCCCGAATGCTTTTACAGAAACGGTTTTAATGTAACTTTCCTGATAGAATTCCTTTGATTCGGTAGAAAGCCAGATAAAAAAAATTGGCTAAGTACTCCGCTCGTGACGCGTGAGCAACGGTCATATTAGTTTTCTGAATAATTTTAACATGACTACATACAGCTATCTGCCATACATTATTATACATCTTATTAAATCGAAAAATTTTAGAATTAGATAAGAAGATTGTTCATTACACATATCCCATACAAAAGGCACTTGTGACGTGTCTAATTAATGCTAAAATCTAACACCGGATCAGAACGTGGCCATACACTGAAAAGATGCTGTAAAAGAAACTCAGCCGGCTTATCTTTTTGCTCATTTTAAATAGGTATAAAATAGTTAGAACAGTAATAACCATTAAACATTATATTTATAAGAAATTGGCATGAGGTTGCTCCTCATGCCAATTTCTTAATCCCAGTTCTCTTATCTGCTAAATATTCAGACACGGTATAAAACCTTTTTCACATAGTTTCAATTTGACACTATTTTTAATTTATAACCTTTCATATTATCAGGAAGTTTATTGTAAAATTGTATACATTGACCAATGAGAGAGGCTTATTCTGTGGAGACGAGCTAACTACACTAAGCATACTGAATAGAAAATATACATTACAAAAAGATTAAAATAGCATTAAACCGTGAACTCATTTTTCGTCTCCAATAATTCTATAAATAAATCTTCGACATCTCTGTAGCATAAAAAGCTGACCCAAAAACTTTTTAAAAAAGACGTAAAAAGAACCTAATCATTATTTCAGCAACAGAACACAACCATAAGAAGTCTTCAATGAAATCGTTCAGGATTATTTGTTTAGACATTAGAATTGATTTACGATACTTCGCATTTTCATTGCTTGCCACATATCTAAATTTCAATTTTACTCAAAGAAATCAAAGCTTTTTTTATTTTGATTTTTGATTGCAATTTATATAATTTTATTCAGTTCAAGTGCACAAGTAAGATATGTTGAAATTTGTGTATCGTGTGTTTCCTAGTTTCTGTCAAATCTCACTGATTGAGCTTAAGTAAGGTGGCCGCCGCTTTACCTAAGTTTCTGACAAGATTTTTTATGAAGACAAATGACTAGTTTTGAATAATTTAAGCCCGATTTTGATAAATTTATGCTCTACTAAGATAACAACGCCAAAACCAAAGCCTCAAAAAAGCAGTTTTAAAGAAAAAGTGATTTAGGGAATTTTTTTTATGATACTGGAATGCAAACAAGCAGACGGATTTCCTGATGTTAAGAAATTCATGTCGCCTAGAGACACCAAAGGTGGAAATTGTGCGTTGCCAACCTGAGGCCGGGATGTTAGGCCTCGAGCAAAAGTAAGTTTACCGGCTACCTTACCCTCCGAACCGGAACATGTCATGACGTCATGGCGGCAGGAATAGGTACGGCGGACCAATCTGGACGAGTCGCTGCTAAACTCTACCACCTAGTCAGATGTCAGGGTGCTAGTGGCGGTGAACCTACGCTCGCCAGCTACGAGCTGCCTGGCAAGGACGGCAGATGGTATATTCTACAAAGGAGCCCGGACCAACACGGGACATAAATAACTTAATGTTTATCAGTGCGAGACTTAAATAATGTTATGACGCGAATTAACGACAAATAATAAAAAGACTCAAGGCAAATTAATCTACAATAATTATTTCCATATTGTACAATTTGTATTTTGAGCATTTCATTATGTTTTGTAACTCCGGATACTAACGAAAGAATGAACATAAATACTGTATATGTATATATATTAGTTAGTATCTTCACGCTCATATCTCCGAAGAGGTAGGCACATCCAGGGCACCCATGACTAGCCGAAGACACTAAATCCCACAATGTGATAGGTGGCAAGCCTATCGCCAACCGGGCACATATCTAATACCCAACAACTTTTTTTTATTAGAAAATTGGAAAACCCAAATTTCTTTTTGTTGCCCGACCCGGGAATCGAACCCGGGACCTCATGCAGTCAAGTCCAACAACTGAACCGCTAGACCACAGACACATTCGAGTTTAAAGGCTACTTAATATTTTTGATATTTTCCATCGTCGGCGCTTGGTAAAACATCCAAATATTCATAACAAAGAAACACTTGTTTTTTGTTATAAATATGAATATTTGGAAGTGATACGTAAAACAGTACAAGTGTTTTTTTGTTTAAAAATAAGACTACTTAATATTTTTTATTCATAAACTAATGTTTACTTACAGTTTGCCAGTTGGAAAAGGGTTAATTGCCTACAACCACTTTTGTTTGCTTAGGACACAATACAAACCTTCAACCTTCGGAGTATTCCACTTTTTTTGCATCACCGTTCATACTTGGTCAATATTAACAGTTTTTTCTGGAGCCGCTGAAGTCACGCGACGTATTTTGTACGGGCTAGGTCAATATGGTTTATTTCATGGCTGTGATTTTAACATACCAGATTTATCGGTCTTAAGAAGGATGGTCCTGGCGACCCTATCCCTTGCCACTAAATAACTCTAGTAATATAGTGATGGATTATTGTATTGCAGCTAATCAGACTAGTTTGTTAAAAAGTTGATATCTTTAAGCTCGTATCCCTGAAGAAGAAAGCAGAGGAACAACAAGAGCACCTACAACTAGCCTTAGACAATAAGTACCACAATGTGATAGGTGACAAGGCTATCACCAACAGAACAAATATCAAATCCCGGACATCATTATTTTTATCAAGAAATTGAAAAAACACATTTTCTTATAATTGCCTGGGGGTGAAACCCGGGACCTCATGAAGTCAAGTCCAATACCAGACTGCTACACCACAGAGGCAATCTAGTTGGTAGAGCCATGCAAACGCTACTACAGTCTGTACTTCTGCTATAGTCAGTACTAGCAAGTCCAGGTATATTTTATAGCGAACAAGCAGGTAGCTTTCTTGATGGTAAGAGACAACCTTCGCCTATAGATACCATCGATGTTACTGGTGCGCCGCTATCTTATGGCCTGGACGAAATTCAAAACCATAATGTGTAAGGCTATTGGCTTAACTATCACGGAGCATGTTGCTACCAGTTTTTCTTTAGCAGCAGGAATAAGAAACCCGATGGTGCCATTCCGGTCTAGCTGCTGCACAATACTACCATATAGGTAGTTATAGTTATAAGTTGGCAGTTGACTGCACAAGCGGAGTATTCTGCTACTCTAAATAACTAGATGCCCATCAGATGCCCACCAGACCCCTATTCGCAATTTGCCTTACAACATAAAACAGAAGTAACTCTCCTGACTAAAAATAATTCAGACTGCAGGTTGCTCGTTAGAAACAAGCAAATGTTTATTATTTTAAACACCGTTACTTTTAATGACATTGAAGATTTTTACGATTATTTACTCAGTTTGGTCTCCGTATTACATTACTTAATGCCATTTTTAATCACAGGAGCTAATTTAATTTAATAGCATAGTCGTTTGTAAACTTGTTCTTAATATCTTTAAGCTTTAGAATACTAACTCGTCGCTAACATCTTTGGTGTATATTGAAACCATATCTGGTCTATAGATGAATTAAAATAATAGAGATAAATATATCTATTTAGAAAAAAACCCTACAGCGGTGGACAGAGATGCTACTACTAGATGATAAAAGTTGACTATTTTTTATTATATTGGAAGACCAGAAATTCCAAGATCTGGTGTAGAAACAAAATGCAAGCTTCAATTAACACTACATGTTACAGTGCTTTGCCAATATAAAGCTGTAATGGCACTACAATAATGGATAACATTTCACACATATCAAGACTGGTAAACTTTATTTTGTACACCCAACGGAAAAAGAGGGGTGTTATAAGTTTGACGTGTCTAAATCAGTTGTGTCCGTCTGGAGCATCACAACTATTGAACGAATGGACCAATTTCGATGCAGAATATTTGTTAGAAACCTGACGTGATCGAGATGGTTCTTAGCTACATGACGTGTAGATGTTGTTGAGGTTACTATATTTTAATCTTATTGATTTATTGCAAACGTGAAAAAATATTACAAATTAGTTTTTCCATGGATTTAATGAAAAAAGCCGATATTGTGAAAATACATTTCTTATCTCACCCGAGATTTAAACCAAGAATTTATACTTACCTATAATATGTTATTATAACATTCTGGTGTGCTAGGTGCAAATTTGAGGAATTAAATGGTTAGCATATTGCACTCAAAAATCCATTATTGCACAAAAATAAAGCTAAAGGATGCATCTTAAGTAGGTAACTAACTGAATACCAATTATTTAGCGACCTGTTAGTCTTCAAAAGAGTTTATAAAATATTTCAATGACTCTACAAAATTCCTCAGAGCACAGACAACTCCTACTAGTTCTCTTTAGTTCTTATAATTTATGAGTACGTATGTTAATAAAGGTCAAGTGGATAATACTTACTTCGAATAAGTAACCTTCAAATATTTTATAATATTGTAGAGTTTATGCAGATGGAAATGAGTAGAATTTTAATTATAACTTTCCTTCAGGCATAATAAAGTTAATAAATAAATAGAGTCATAATTCTAAATTAAATTTACAATATTATTATGTTATATTATGTAGTACATTATTTTACATTATAAATAAAAATATTTTTTTGAAATTCTTAAATAACCAAATAATATGCAATAAATATTTTTTTACTATTTTAATTTTTCTTTTAAATTATTAAATATTGTATTGTAACTGTAAACAATGTAGAGTTCTGTAACACTATTTCGTATCTCAGCATATTTTGCTAACAACGATTTCAATAAAATCTAATAAAAATTTACATTTAAAAACAGTTTAGTAAATAATTCGTAAAAGTTTAATTGCAAGAAAAAGTTAATGAGCGGGAAAATTAAGTGCATTTTGGAGGTAAGTTGATAATACTTTCGTTCACTTACCTTTGACGTTATATTTGCACAAACACAAAGTCAGCCCTCCAGGGCACTCACTTAACAAATTCCACAGCACATTTCACACCAATCTGACAAACAAAATATCCGATTAGCACAACACGGATAACATCGATCGCGCTCCAACTGCGAGCGTCGCGACACAAACGTCGCGCGCGGAGACTCAGCGCGTAATGGATAAAAACCTACATGCTACAGTCAACCGCCCCCGCTAAAGCCTGCGCCAGCGCATGCCGCTACAACAATATAATAAAAAAAAGTAATAAGTGACTTTACATATTAAGTTTTATGAATTTGAAAGGTCGAACTACAGTTTTATAGTCGAAAAAGACGTTTATACTGATCGTAGAGTGCTGTGTGGGTACTTGACCGGTTAGGGATCCACTGTCTTACTTATTCCTGATTATATAATTACATTGTCATGTTCTGGTCCAGACTAACGGGTAGACTAGCAAAATTGGTATAACGAACCATGCACAGAAAGGCGACGCACTTATAACATCTTTGGCGTCTAAAAGTCACGACTGCCTCTTACCATCACTAACCATGTACACGTGCTCTTTCTTTTGAAGTGAAAACTTCTGTAGCGGTGTTGCGCACTTTTTTTGGAACGGGTAAATACTTCTAAACTCGCGTCAGGACACGTGACCTGATCGAAATTCGTAAGACGGCGCAGGGCGCTTGCGCGAATGTTCGTGTTGTCATGTTTGTGTACGATAGCGCAATAAATGAATGTTGCATTCTACCACATAAGTGATAGTACTTTCTTACAGATAATTAAAGCAATTCGTGCAAAATTATTCCCTAACCATTTCAAAATACCAAAAATTCACAACGTTTCCGGCACTCCCGTAATGCAACCCGTTTTTTTTTTATATGTAAACTTTATTTATGCTTTAAGACAGCAAATAAGCTCACAGCTCTCCTGATCCTTGGGCTATGGATAAGTGTCCTATGACTGGGAAATTAAACCTGTCATGCAAATAAATATACAGACTACTTTACCCCCCGGACCAGAACATGACACAGTCACTATGGGTGCAGGAACAGGTAAGGCGGTGGAGCCCTACCCGGGAAAATTACTGCACAGCATAGCCAGTAGAGATATATTTGAAATGTAAAACTGTCACTCGATCGTTCTAATGTATAGAATTAGTTGGTATATTGTAGAGCAAGTTATTTCATTTTAATGGCATTTTTAGCAGCACGCGCTGGTGGGCTGGCATCCCTTCCTGGGCAACTTGCTGCTCAGCACTATACCACAAGTAGTATTGTGGGTGATGACCCATTTAACCTTTACAAAGTGTTAGGCAAGAAGGCAGGTGGTCTATGGGTGGTCTAAAAGGGGGAAACTTAGGTAGAGTCGCTTACAAGTACAGATATAGGTGTTTTATGAGCATTTTTTTGTCTACTTCGTTGGCACGCTCTACTTGTCTCAGTTGTGAGAGTGTGTCAAGTTATCTAACGCCATCGATCATCTGCGAAACTAGGATTGGATTCTTGATGTGACCGGATTTGACAAATAGGGATGTACAGTCTCGGATGGAGTTGATAAAAGACATCTGCAATGACTCTCCTCGTTATCCTCTAGACAACGGCAGGTTTAGTAGAGTTTGTTCTACAAATGCATAAAGAAAGGTATCGTGTTTCAGTTTGCCAGAGGTTAGTAAGTAAATTTAATATCATAATCTCAGGTTTGCAATACACTGCTGACGTCTTTCGTTCAATTTTTTACTATAAGAAAATTCGTTTACTTATTAGACTCAATATTTTAAAATCAATTCCAAGATACCGTAATGATAGAATTAAATAATTGTAAGAATACCATCCCGCAATATCTGCAAATGATGGAATAACAGTTTGTAGTGATCGTACTCTAGCCAAAGAGCTACCTGAGAGAGATCAAAGGTTTGACATAGGACTAAGATAGTATTTCCAAGTAATCTTCATGTGAGTAACCACTTTACCAATTCGTACTTTGGACTATCTTACTTATATTTCAATATGAATCTCCCTAATCAGATAAGTACTCATCTACACTAACGGAAGTGCCATAACAATAGCGTCCGTGTGTGTGGTCCCAACCTTACATGGGTCGTTGCACTGTAGCAAAATATTCCTTACTTTGAACTATACATCCTGTGCAGCTCTATGTATATCTAATGTACATATCTACGATGTATTTTATATCATTTCAAGGTAAACGAAATTGAACCTCATGACGGCAAGAAATACGCGTCGCATAGAAATTATTCAGCCATGGTGTTAAGCCATCATTGTAAGCCTGTAACTGAGATACCAATCCTCTGACTGACTAGAAGAGCGGTGAATCCAAACATCTGGTCAAATACAAATCTTCATCCTCAGCGTAACTGATCGTACTAGTACTATAAAGCACGTCATAGTCTACCAACTTTAGAGTGATAAATACCATTTCTTGGAGCCGTGCACCGTCTTTAATATATTCTAGCCGCCATAACGCTAAATTACTCACGCAACAAGCTGAAGATTATAGATGGTGGAAAAAAAAATGTTGAAATCCTTAGTATCAAGAAGTGATATTTACTTCTTTTTTTGGGTTCATGTATCCTGAAAATATTTTAACCTTAAGGATGTAGAGCCACTGCCGAAGACTATGCCTTTCTCATGTCACAGTTGCTACATTAGTGGATTAAGGTATGTTTAGTAACAATCTACCAACAGAAAGAGGACCTGGTGGCTGGTAGAATGCAATAATGAACATGAACGTTGACCATAAACATTTACGAATAGAATTTAACAACTATACTTTTCAATATATTTTCGTTGTCTAAGTTGTCAAAAGTAAAATCGTGTGGAAAAATTTGAGCAAAGTAATGGATCATAGTAAGTTATAACGCATTTAATAGAACAGATCAAATACGAATGACATATGTCCTTTTTTTTAATATTTGCCATAAGAACTTTATTTCATTGTAAATTTAACCTCGGTTGCTCCACACATGTTGACTCTAATTGACGCTAGAGTTCACTTTTCTACTTTTACTTCTCGATTTCGCACGATTTTGTTTTAATACACCATCCAACAACATCACCCTAGCAAAATGCTACCAACAGTTTGAGAACTCCTGTCATAAACTATTAACTAATGAACCGATCATTAGCCGATATTGTTTAGATTGTAGAGCCGTAATCGAAGACTGCGCAACATGTCTGTCTCATATCACGGTTACTACACAGATTGAGATGAATTAAAACCAATTACATTAACATAAGCTACGCTCCAAAGCGAGTGCGATCTTAATATGGACTTCCTTTGAAATTGTACAACCTTTCAAAATTATCAAATAAGAAACGGCAATGACTAAAAAATCTAAAATATAAACAAACAGACTGATCTTCTGAAATGTTCCATGTTTATTTTGCGTATCCCTAATAAGAAAATGATGAAAATGAAACTATGTCAACTTGAACCAATGAGGTTAGTTGTATTGGCTACGTAATCTTTAAACTTTGTTTTACCTTCGGACAGCTTAAGGTATCACGTCCATGACCTTGAAGCGTCCACTACCATGCGATTAACTCTTACCCCGTACAATATCTCCGTGGAACCAGTTACCATGAGCACTATTTTGATTCATATACAATATAATAACATTAAAGAAAATGGTGTACTCATTCCTTAAAGGTCAACAATGCAACTGTGATACTCCTGGATGTCCATGGACGGCGATGACCAAATCCCATCTGGTGTAGCACTTGCCCGTTTGTCTTCTCTTGTGTATAAAAAAACAGGAACACAACTGCAAGCACTAACGTAATAGGGACAAGATGAAACGTGGATACAGTCTCGGAAGAATTGTAGGACTCTTCCTTTTAGTCTAGAAAGAACTTCTATCTCATGAAACAACAAACAGCGAATATCGTTTAGGATGTAGAGCCATAATCGTAAACTGCGCAACAGGTCTTCCTGACAACAGTTGCCACATAGATTAAAGTATTTTAACACCATTCGCAATGACATAAGTTAATTTGACCAAATGACCTATCATTTCGCTTAATACGGACTTCCTTCAATATCAGCGCTACTCGATAAACAAAATTAATAAAATCTACCTAGTCAGTTTGTCGGTGCTGCAATGAGACGACCACAACGCGCGGTAGCAGGTCTCTTGTCGTTTTTTTTATAACATTGAAAGGCAAATAAGCAGACGGATTTCCTGATGGTAAGAAATCCACGCTGCCTTGAGACACTAAAGGTGGTAACGGTGCGCTGCCAACCTGAGGTCAGGATTTTAGGCGTCGAGCGAAAGTAAGTTTACCGACTACCTTATCCTTTGAACACGAACACGCCAACGGCAAGCACTGACGTTAATGTAGCAGGAATAGGTTAAGCGTTGGTACCAATCCGGAGTAGTCGCTGTCAAACTCTGCTACCAGCGCACCAGCAACCACTAAAACTATAGGCAACTTCTATATTTTATCATTAAGAGAGTCACTTCTTTGGTCACTATCTCGTAACACGGGAAATAATCCTAAAATCAAAAAAATTTATGAACTTCAAACGAAACCTATAAGTAATGTTGCTTAGACCATCTTTGCCACGTCAGCTTTGATACAAAAAATCGGTCCATCCGTTCAAAAGTTGTGATACAACAAACAGACAGACAGACACACAGACACTTCAATCTTATTACACCCCTCGTTTTGCGTCGTGGGTCAAGAACAGTTCACTAATATAATAAGTAGGCAGTTTCACATAGATTTAAATCCAAGAAATGGATAGCCAAATTAAGACACTGACTATATATGGTTCTTCTGAATGTCAGGGACACTGTATTCAATTTCATCCATTTGTTCACTCATGTCGCCAACACCGTATCCGGCGACGGTGACTCCCATGTTCTGACTGGTGGACTCAGATTTGACGAGAAAACCCGATTCTTGTCTTGAAGATTCTGTCGCATGACGCACAATAAACCTGACCAGATCAATTGCCAGCATAAATGTAGGTTTGGTTTGGTCTTTCGTACTTGTTGCCTTGCATCCTGGTTCTGCAGATGCTAAGTCTCAAAACGTTCCAGGCTCTTGTGGAGACTGTGAAATTTTTGATTTTTTTTTATTTGTTACGGCCAATTCTCCACCAATAATATTATGAATTGATTACTTTTATTATTACTATTACATTATATTCATTCAAATTATTTCCGTTTTTTTTTAACTATAATCTAGCCGCAATAAAAAAACAGACAAAAAACTAAGTATTATCCTTGGTTTTCTTGGGATCCCGTCATCAGATCCAGGACTGCTGACAGTAGGACAATCTCGGAAGACCACCACGCTCTTTCAAATAAAAAAAGTAAAGTTTTAAAATCTAAAATCTTTAAATTAAAAAAAAAAACAATTAACCCGCGATAAAAATTCTATCCCTTCAAAAATTATGATGCCACAGATACAGACGTCACACACTCACACACATCTAATTTACAACACCAGTATTTTTAATGTGCTTTGGATAAACTGCAAAGATTACGAGACATAATTCCGTGCTGTTACACTCTGACCCGCCATCTACCTCCTTTTTCTTGATCTTGGTTCTTTCATCAGGTTTTTGTCTGCAAGTCCTCGTTATCAGAAATTATGAACAGATCTAGTGAAGACAAATCTAACGAGTCCAAACTCGATGATTTTACTAGTAGCTATTCCGGGATTACGTCTCCCATCTTCGAGGTTCATCACCAGACCAGCACAGTTGTACCAGCATTCGTCAGTTTTATCTATTAGGTATCACATAAGTTCAAAACTGAAGTCAATTCCCACAGTACGTATAGTATCTCTTCCGATGCTCACAAATGACCTGCAAAGAGCTGACGACTTTGAATGCCTGGATAGATCTCCATGAAATAGAGCTAAAAACCTTCCCGACTACATTGCCTATCAAATTAAAAGTCCGTCCATCTGCTGAAGAGCTACGATGCCACAGCGACACACACAGATGTGCCAAACTTATAATACTCCTCGTTTTGCGTCTGGGTTAATACCTGAGAAATTAATTAAAGTACATAAAAAATAGGAACCGAAAACATAACCTCCTCCTTTTTTGAAATCGGTTAAAATATAATCTGTGAAATATCTCGCAATACTAGCACGTATAAAAAATAGAAACATGGGAATTTTAAGTAGACATTTCAAGCCTTTATTTAATTATAAATAGTATTCTCACTTAGATGGAGATTCAGCTCATATCTCAAAAAAAACATGAACTTGTTAATAGTCCTGACGATATTCTTGGCAACCATGATAATACTGTTCCAAAACATATTAACCATACACAGCGGCGTAACGTGACGGAAGCCGGCAAATTATGCAAATTTTACAAATTATAACGAGCCACGTCAATTACGACAAAGTAGGAAGCCATTACATACCGTAAACGAACAAAGCGATGGAGGTAAACGGAGTACATGCCTAGGTACAGAGGTACAATCGTTATGCTTACCAAATTATTTCATGAAACGCATATCCTTTGAGCTAGTTACCTATTATATAACGTCCCAAAAATAGCCAAATCTTATCTATATATATAAAAATCAACACCACTTTTCGTAGTGTTTTTATAACTCAAGAAGGGCTCACCTATCCAAACAAAATGTTTAGGTTTTGTTCAGACTATTTAGTAAATGGTTTATGTGAAGTTTGTTCAATAAATGGCGGATCGTGGATGATTATTTGTTCACTTTCGACAATTAAAAGATTAATGAAATTAATAGATACGCAGAAATATGTATATAATAAAAACAACTAATAGTCCGCTGTGGGTAATTTATTACAGTCATTGCAATAATAAAAAATAAAAGGCGTTTATTTCAATTAATTTCAGTATCTGATTAAATTATTTAATAACGTTGACCATATGCTTGTAGTTCGCTTATTTAAAGGGATTTAATCATATTGTATATTTGTGTATTGTATAGTTTGTCCAAAGATTTCTATTCGCATGTTTATTTTTTATTTAAATCAGTATGCCTCTTAAATTAAGTACGACAAATAAATGCAAGAAGATATTAAAGATTAAAAATGCTTGGGTAAGCGACTGTCGGTGTTGTTCGTTCCTTGTGACAGAAGCGTGGGCGCGGCACGTGCTATAATACTCGTAATAAGTAGCTGTACCGGCGAACTTCGTTCCATTCTTTCAGTTTGCATGGAGAAAATTGAAATGTTGTTTTATAACGGAATACAAATCCTATGTCTTTATTCTGTCTCTGAGCTACCTTCTCATCAATTTTCAGCCAGATCGGTGCAGCCGTTCATGAGTTATAAATAGTATAACTAACATGAAGTTTCTTATATCTGTATAGAATAGCTGTTCCGACGAACTACGTTCCACCCGTTAAGTTTGTATATGGAAAATGGAAATGTTTGTTTTCCTAGTTTCCTTAGAGTCAATCAGGGTAAAAGTTTAACCTATGCCCTTCTCCTGGTTCTACACTACCTCCCCATCAATTTTCACCCAAATCGGTTTAGGAGTTCTTAAGTTATAAATAGTGTAATTAACACGACTTGCTACAGGGTACAAAAAGTTCTTTACCATCTGAGAAACATCGGAGAACCAAATTATTTTTTCGCGATTTTCTAAATGTTGTCTTTTTATGATATTGAAAGGCAAACAAGCAAACGGATTTTGGTTGAATGGTAAGAAATTCACGCCGCCTAGAGACACCAAAGGTGGTAATGGTGCGTTGCCTAACCTAACACCCCGATTAGGCCTCGAGGAAAAGCAAGTATACCGGCTACCTAACCCTCCAAACCGGAACACGTTATGACGTTATGGCGACGGGAATAGGTAAGGCGGTGGTACCAATCCGGGTGAGTCGCTGCCAAACTCTACCACCTAGTCAGATGTCTCGGTGTTAGTGACGGTAAACCTATGCTCGCCTTTTACGAGCTGCCTGGCAGGAAAGCAGATAGTCTATTCTGCAAAGGAGCCCGGACCAACACGGGACAACAAAACAAAAGTTGTTTTACAAAAGTTGTTGCTTTCAATTTTGCCGCCCTACAAAGGTTATGCGTTAGTTACCAGGAACCCTGTATATATAGAATACAACTCATCAACACAATAGTCTCCACATTGGTCCTGTGTGAATCCAGGGTGGAAGGCTAGTGTAAGAATATAAGGAGCTTGGACGACGTAAGTACACGATAAAGGTCAAAAAAACATAAAACATCATTACAGTGGTTACTCAAGCGGTCACGCGTGTGTGGGTGTGGCCCGGCCGGCGCGTGCTCTCGTGTTTATACTAACACACATACATATACATTCATTACAATACTGAATAGGCAGAGTTATCAAGAATTATATTGTTGTTTTTATAATATAGTCGGCCGATACTGAAAACGTGTATGCATCGATCAAGCAATACTTAGCGCTACAACGCTAAACGAAAACGAAAAATCCAAGTTTTTTTTATTTTTATGATATGGGAAGGCAAACAAGAAGACGGCTGGGTTTCACCGTCGAATTTGAACGCGAATTACGTAAAAAAATGTTTAGTCAATAATTGTCAAGAATGTCGATCATATCAATTTTATGGTCAAAGAAATGTTGGTGAGTTTTGGCGCCATCGAGAGAAAAGATGGTCGAAGTTTTTTCATAATTATTGAATTTCGTGTTGAAATTGGGTGTAATTAGTCAATTTTGATGGCATTTTGTACAATTTTGTTCAGTGAAAGTGCACAAATGAAATAATCATGAAGAAATTAGAGTATCGTGTATTTCCTCGTTGCCGCCAAATCTCATTAGGTACATAAGCTTGTGTAATGAGGCCACCGCTTTACCCAAGAGCCTGACATGACTTACTGATGACTTATGACTGACGACTAATTATAATTGATTAAAATTTATATATAATTCGATGCAAATTTCTACTTGACTAATGGCAAAATACTAACGTGAATGCCAAAACCTAAAAAAAGAAGAAGAAGAAGAAATGTTGGTTATTGTAAGTGTTTTATTGATAAGAATTTCGTCAATTATGAAAGAGTGCTCGCAGTAGCTTATGGACTTTATCACAACTGATAATTGAACTAGCTTACACTGAACTTAGTTTTATGAAATTTGGTTTTCAATACAATCGGTGAAATCAGCCCTAAGGCGGATATCACACTGTCGCCGCAAGCCGTGTGGCGCGGTGCGGCACTGCGGATTTTAATATCGCCATTCGCCGCACGGAGATGCTCGAGCATTCGAGCATTTAGAATAACGGTCTAAGTCTAAGAACTCACGGCGCGGTTTTTACGAGCGCTCGCGGCGGTTGCGGCCCCGCAGGGTCTGTAGAATGTAGATTAAAATGAAAAATAAATTAAAATAAAAAAAAACTTTTTTAGAGCAAGCTTTTATTTCAATGCTCTAAAAAGAAGAAAATAATATTTTTTCTTTAAAAATATTCACTATGAACTTACAACCTCATTATACACAACTTATATGAACCACAAAAGCTTGTCGCGCGATTTTCTTGCGTAAATAAACTTATAGGTGATTCTACTTACTGATTTTTGTAAAATCTGCGAAGTTTAAAGTGATAAAATTTAAATTTAATTTTATTTTATTGTGACAAGCTTTTATGGTCATATAAGTTGTGTAAAATTAGGTTGTAAGTTCATAGTCAATATTTCTTCTTATTTCTTTAGGTTTTGGCCTTCACGTTAGTATTTAGCCATTAGTCAAGTAGTAATTTGCATCAAATTTTATATCAATTTAAATTTATTTAATTAGTCACCGGTCATAAGTCATCAGTAAGTCATGTCAGGCTCTTGGGTAAAACGGTGGCCTTTTTACACAAGCTCATGTAATGAGTTTTGGCGGCAACGAGGAAAAATACGATCCGCTAATTTCTTCATGATTTTCATTTCTTCATTTGTGCATTTTCACTGAACAAAATAGTAGTACAAAATGCCACCAAAATTGACTAATATCACTCAATATTAACACGAAATTCAATAATTATGAAAAAACTTCGACCATCTTTTCTCTCGATGGCGCCAAAACCTTAGTCAATATTTTTAAATAAAAAATATTATTTTCTTCTTTTTCGAGCATTTAAACAAAAGTTTGTTCTAAAAAAGGTTTTATTTTGTACTTTTTAGTTAGCGCTTGTTTACAGGCTGGCGTTTTTTAGTCTGTTCATCTCATTCCAGGCATAATTGTTGCAAGGTCGTTTGCTGGTTAATCTGAACAATCCCGTTTTTCAACAAGGATTATCATCTTACTCTACTTGTCGAGCATTCCAGAGCTCTGTTTCTTATGACATTGAAAGGCAAACAAGCAGACAGATTTCCTGATGGTAAGAAATTCAAGCCACCTAGCGACACTAAAGGTGATAATGGTGCGTTGCCAACCTTTGGCCGGGATGTAAATCCTCGAGCATAAGTTAGGCCACAAACTGGATCTCAGCGATTGCGGGGCGGCGGCGACAGCAGCGCGATCTAACACATAAATTCTTATTGAAGTGAACTGGATGTCAGCGGAGCGAGGGCGGAGCGGGCAGCGGTGCCCGAGCGACATGCGACCGTCAAGCGGTCTCCCTGCGATTGAGTCAACATAGTGCTGTTCCCCTTTGTATTTAATATTTGTCGATAAGTTTGCGTACATCACAGCATTTTACCGGAGGGAATAATTAGTGAAATTTTTGTTAGATCACCAATTTGGAATACCAAACATTTGAATAATAAAGAAAGATTATAATATGTGTAAGTAAGTACTAAATTAAACTGTATGGTTCCTACAATAAAATATATTAATCAAAAGTCTATCAAACAAAGCCTCTATACCCATTCCTGTATCATCGTGCAACTTGTTGGGGTATTGTAATTAATTATACGAATCAAAAGCACTCGGTTCAAAAGATGTTGCCGCCCGCGCCGTATCGACACCGTGCTCACATTGAACAACACTTCGTCGCCGAGACACGAGCGATCTGGCCGCTGACATCGAGTTTGGGCATAGTTCGCCGCGCCCGCCCCCGCCCCGCAAATCGCTGAGATCCAGTTTGAGCCCTTAGTTTACCGGCTACCTTAAACACCGACCCGGAACACGTCAACGGCAAGCGGTGACGTTATAGCGGTAAGAGTAGGTACCAACCAAGGTAGTATCAACCAGGGCGAGTCGCTGCGACCACCTAGTCAGATGGCACTTTGTTAGTAACGGAAAGCCTGTGCTCGCCTTCTGCGAGCTACCTGGCACAGGTTTATTCTTCAAAGGAGCCTGGACAAACACAGGGGAAAACCGTTTTGAAGTGAAAAGTTAATATACAACAGGGTTCATCCATGCGCCTTGAGGTGGTACGTTTATGACATCATGTTAAACCCCGGATTCACTCAGCCCTCGGCACGGTCTCACCTTGACGTGGGTGTTTGGAAGAATGCGACATTTATTTCAGCTCATAGGTTACTTGAGCCTGACGAAACATAGGTCCGGGTTTGATTTTAGCGTTGTTCTCCTCCTAGAAAGGTTGCAGATCAAAGCTGATGACGACCATCCCTCTAAATCACACAAATCAAAAATTAATCAATCGAGGTTATAAGCTTCAAAAATGTTTCAAAAAAATTTTTTTTATATTTCTAAGCACAAAGTTTCAACTTAATACATTTTATCAAATAAAATGAGAAAGCATTTATATTATAATTTTCTACAACCCTATATATTTTGAAATTTGCCCAGGAAAATAATTGAGATAGAAACAATTTCTTAAACTACAATGATATCCAAATATTTTATAAAATGATTATATAAATGAGCAAATATAAAAGTTTGTACCGCCTAATTTACCAAAAAATT
>NJDC01058182.1:25103-36618 GCA_002245475.1 Calephelis virginiensis | reverse complement strand
ACTATAATCACACTAAAAAAACAGCAGAACAACGTGTGCCTTGTCAGCTAGTATTAGTATAAATATCTAAATTATAATTTTTGACGTGGGATTGCTTGGAAATCTGGCGTAGCGATGACTTTAATTTTAACCTACATTTAACCTGTGATGGCCTTGCAGGAGACCTGGACCAATACTGGGAAAATATTATTGTAAACTTCGTATCGCTTGACATTAACAGCTACTAACAGTTTGTATGGGGAAAAAATATTGTTTTTCCCATTTTTCGTGAAATTCCTGACAATAAAAACCCAAAAAAAAAATCAAAATTGGTCAACCGGTACAGGCATGATTTGACTACTGAAAATGGCGATTCATTTTTATAAGTGATCACCCCAATTTTTTTACTATAATCACACTAAAAAAACAGCAGAACAACGTGTGCCTTGTCAGCTAGTATTAGTATAAATATCTAAATTATAATTTTTGACGTGGGATTGCTTGGAAATCTGGCGTGGCGATGACTTTAATTTTACAATAATTATAGATATTCCGTGGGCGAATACGACCTTCGTTTTCTAGTACCGGTTCTTACGGTCTGTTAACTGCTTATGCCAAATATTGTGGTTCAATAATATACACTGAGTTTATAGTTTGGATAGTGGAAAATTCGCTTGCTTGTTTGCTTTGATTGTAAAGTGTATTTTATAATCTGTCCGCGATTTGGTCCGAAAAATTTGGTGAACCTACAAATAAAACACGTTGCCAATTAAGCGAAAGAATTTAGAGATTCGAACTTTTGAAATTGGAATGTGGTAAAATATAAAAAAAAATCACAATCAAGACATTGGTGAATATTATATTCAGTATGTAAATATTTTGAATTCGTATTAATAAGAGGCCCAGGCCAACACGTGGTAAATGACTTCTTGCTTTTTACCAAAATTTCTTAAAAGGGGTATGTGTACTCTTGTGTTCCTAAATATGTATTGTACCTACTGTTTTTATTTTTTTCTTAGTACATGAAATTTGACCCCTTATATTCGTTTTTTAAAATGTTTAAGCGTAAAGTCTTTCATTAATAAAAAAAAAACAATTTTCTTATTACCTTTATTTTTGTATGTGTACCGCCAACCGCCAACAAGCACTCGATTTTTCTATGTTAAGAAATAACCGCGGCTTATTGACACCATTGATAGTGTAGGTGCGACGCTGTCCTGTTGTCGAGATACTAGGCCTACTGTTCAAATCTGCTACTCTAACGGAACGGGAACATGATAATCCCAAAATTTGTCATGGTGGCAGGAATAGTCAAAGTGGTGGATACCTTCACAGCACTCTGCCGCCAGTGGTCATGCTATTTTACGTTTTGCTAGTCCTGCTTTTGTTTTGTATTAGTTGAAAGGGTGACGTCCATAAAATTTGGAAGTTTATAATTGTTCATCCATCCATAAAATTCGAAAATTCTGTTCAAATCTTTCTTATACTTTTGAATAACAATTTTAACACATAAAAGTACATTCCTAATTTGTAGCTGAAAATAAACATTTCGCGACCACGAATGTCGTCGATGTCATGTTGCCAGTGAACGTGGGCGGTGATAAATCACTTTGTTGCACTTATGTGTCTAGCACGTTCGACAAATGTGGTTTCAATACTGACATATGGTTATAAATTACGGATAAGGTAAACTTTAACTTAACTTTTGAACAATTGAATCTCTCTTAAAATCTTTTTGTTAGTATGGTTGCATTTGCTAAATTATAGGGTTGCGACCTAAACATCTGATCAGGGGGGTGATTATGTATCTCAGTTGCCAACTCAAATTGCAAAAGTGTACATCAAATGACGTGTTTTATATTTGCTATCTCCAGTGGCCAACAGAAATACAGTAGAGATAGCAAACACAAATGACGTCATTTGATGTACACTTTTCCATTTTGAGTGAGCAACTGAGTTACATAATCAGCCCTCAGGTCAGCAAAGTAATTGATAAAGCTTTCTTCCACCATTGCTTCATACACCATTGTTTTTATTTACGAAACAGGTTGAGCAAAAATTTTGGATCCCTTTTTGCTTAAATTGCGGTGAAGGATAATATGAAATTTGGCACACTTATAGTTTATATGTAGGAGAAGTGCAGAACGCAAATAGTTTTCAATAATAATGCTTATAAAGTGCATTATAAAAATAAAACATTACACATACTACCATGCACTTGACACACACAAACAAATATATTGATGATAACGATAAAAGATCAGAGATGGCGCACGAACTGTAATCATAAAGTTTGGAAACAAAGTATTTGGTCTTGATAAAGAAGAGGGCGTTCTTATCAAAAAGAATTAAAATTTATTGTGGTCGAATATCGACCAATGAGCGACCACTAGCTAGTATTAATAAATCCACATTTCGATGTTATTGTATCGCCTCTAGTCTAATCGTAGGTATGTTGACTACATGAAGTCTTGGATTCCATTCCCGGCTCGGGCAACTCGAAATATGTTTTTAAATAAAAAAAAACGTTGTGCTATTTACTTTGACTTACAAATTCTATTATTTATTTTTTTGAAATCTATCATTACGTGTTAGTTTTATTATGTTTTATTTAGACCTTACCTACCTTGATATCTTTGGGGTACCTATATCGTTGCAACTAGCTGCATTACTTTTTTAACAAGTAGTTTTTGTGCGATATTCAACAATGGCCATAGTATTTCACAAAGAATGTTTTCATTTCATAATGTTTCTTGCCAATTGTGTTCAGTAAGTAATGTAAGTGTTGACCAAAAAAGTTGGTGATGGTGCGTTGTCAACCTGAGAATGGGATGTTAGGCTTCGAGCAAAAGTAAGTTTACCGGGTCACTTATCCTCCGATTCGGAACACGTCAACAGGAAGCGCTGACGTTACGGCGACAGAAATAAATAAGGCGGTGGTTCCAATCCGGGTGAGTCGCTGCGAAACTCTACCTAGTCAGATGTCACGGTGTTAGTAACGGTAAGCCCACGCTCGCCTTTTACGAGCTGCATGGCAGGAAGGCAGATGGCATATTCTGGAAAGGTGCCCAGACCAAAACGGGGAATGTTTAGCGAAATAAAATAACTGAACAAAAGTATAAATTTTAAGTAACTGTCAGTCGGTAGAAGCTTAAGACATAACAATGTATTCTGGGATCTAATCAATATATTATAATGTCTACCATCTCATCGTGCCTAAACGGATAGATCAATTTTGCAATTTTTTTAGTTGAGTCAGTTATCGTAAGGAGATAATATTCTGATGGAGAAAAAAACCGGAAAATTTGCAGGGAAAACGGAGAAGACAATGCTTTAATCCATACAAACTGTAGCTGTTAATGTCAACGATAAGAAGTTCGTCGGGTCGGCTAGTATAAGATATAAATATATATTCCTAAAAAGTTTTACCAAAAATTCAGCATGCATCTAATACAGTGCAAACTCTGTTAGCAGGTTAATTCTAAATGTTTCTCTCAAAAATACATCAATAAAGGTTAAACGTTTAATAAAACGATTGCGTGTGTGTTTATGTTAATTCGTGATCTCGTTGAGAAGGGCCGGGGTGCGGGCGGTCGGTTGGCGGAGGTGATGATGTAAGATTGCTCCGGCGGTGATGTCAGCGTGCCTACGACCTACGCTCGCCTCCCTCCCCCCTGCATCGCGAAAGCCTCCACTTACCAAATATAAATAAAATCATTTCTATTTTAGGATACCTAGCTTACAAGTTCATTAATATGTTAGTTGGGTTTTTATTTGATCTTTGTTTTAGCGCAGTGTTGTTAGCTTCCACGGTGCTAATCATACAAATGTTTGATAGAATATAGTCGACTCTTAATGAAAAACGAATTGAAATCGGTATTAACTTTTCTGTGTTATGATTAACAAACATAAACACTAAAGATAGGATATAATCTCTATTTCTACCTAAAAAATAGTTTAGCTTAAAATCCAAGACTTATGTAATAAAAATATTTTGGTTGTGATTATTATTCATTTTGTTTAAAAAGCTAGTCAATATTTTTCTTAAAAAAAGATTAATATCTAATTTCTCAAAAAGTAATAATACGCTTGCTAGTATAAACGTTACTTCCTAATAAAATTGTAATGTTATTATGTATTAAGTGGTCCATAAACCAACCATCAGGACTAATAAAGACGCTGTTAGCATTCTAATCCTCTTAAATTGACTCACGTTTAAGTGAATGAGTATACAGCATAAAGTTTGTTCTCAACAAACTTGTTTGAGTTTTATTCACCTGTGAGTAATGATGTTTAACCAGTTTCAACTCTTAAAGACACACAAAAAGGTAAAATGTGCTACACCGGCCACCTCAATGTGAATGTGACATATATAAATTATACCACATGGACGCGCTAATCAAATAAAAAAAATTAAACTAAAATGTTCCACAGTCGGTGATGTTTGGAATGTGTGCAGTGCAAATGTGACATGTGTGAGATACATTAAATGGAGTGAATATTTCCAATTTCAAAAATGGAGGGTGCCATACTGAGCACCCAAAGTAATAACAGATTTCGTACGCATTTGAAAAATGCAGCTACAGCGCTTTGCGCTCGGACCCTACCCAAGTCGAGGTGCAATGATCAGTTAGGCTCTACTCGCAATCACCATACGTATCCGCGAGCGACTCCTACCAAGAGACCTGCTATTCCCTGCCGGATGGAACCGCTTATGTGTGACTTGCCGCAAACAGCATTCAAACCAGTCGAGCCCTTGAAGAGCGAGCAAGTCACGCACAGCGCAGGCCGTTCCTGGGATGCTCCGAAATTAAAGGGAACTTTGGCCAGGTAAGTGTTTTAATTTTGAAATGGATGCTTATTATGTATTTAATGTTTTTATGGTTCTTTTGCAAAGGGTCACACGAGGGTTACAGGTACCTAAACAATACATGCAACGTTATTATTGTCAGTAGGGTTACATTGGTATCTCGATTGGAAATTAAAATTGGATATGTCATTTTAGGTACTCTTGAACACATTTCTAGCGGACTATCATTAATTAGTTTGCATTAAACAACGAATCTGATAAATTCACTAATTTTATTTATTATTAACTAATTGCTAATAATTCGCTAGTATTGTGATCATATGAGTGCTTAAAATGAATGAAATCGAGATTTAAGAGTAACCCTACTGGTTAAGGATTACATTTTTGATGATGCTCATTTTCATTGCAAAAGATCTCAAGGAAGAGACAGAATCTTGTATTTCAATAAAATGTCTATTTGTGTCTGTTTGGAACATCATAACTTTGAAACGAGTAGAGCAATTTTGAGGCAGATTTCTTTATTGGGAAACTATCGTAACCGAGATATTTTTAGCTACATTACAAGGGGATTGTTGAATTTTTTTTCTGAGTATTATAAACTTAATATAATCTTCTCATATATAATCGTTAATATCTCGTACGCGGGCTATTACGCGATAAGTTTTGCTGCCAATTTTACTACCGACACGGGATTTCGTTTGAATGATCTTTAACAGATTTCATTTAAATGTCAGTCACCACTTTACACGCTTGGTTATCCGTCAGTCAATTCAGTGACTGTGGTAAAACAGAGCGTACTTGCGCCTTATTAATAACGTGGAGTGTTAGTACTCCATGATTCAACCTGGTATTATGGTATTTTTTACACTGTGATACAGACTTAAATACAACTTAATAAGAACTCCCACTTTAGTCCATGTTTATTAATAAGACTAATCATGTTATAGTCCTCTATATACTTCCTAATAATGTTACATTTTATTTGTAAAAAAAATATGGACTTGTTTGCTTCTAATGTTCATTATACAAGTGTCATTTTAACGGTATAATGCTTCGGTTTTATCTACTACGGACAAAGAACTCTTGTGTGTTCTGGTTCCTAGGCAGCCAATAGGCGTGGTTTATCTGATGCTTAGAGGTTGACCATATCTTATAAAAATGTTGTTTTTCCAGAAACTGGAAATGCAAAAAAATACACAGGTTTTGCTGTTTCAATCTAAATGTTAATGATGGTAATAGATGTCTATTACTTATAGACATTGCAAGCATACATCAACATAATATGTTTATTACACCATTCTGGCAGAAATAATGAAAGAAAAATTGTGTGGTTTGGGGTACTTTTTAAAACAAATAAGTATACTCGAATACAAATGTGTGAACAGCTTGTTCTGGTGTGGTTTGCGAGACGTCACGCACGAGTTTTTTTTCGTGCACAAATTATCCGATCAGGTGATAGTAATTACTCGTAGTAACTAATGGCTCTTATAGATACTCACCGTACACAGAAGAATCTATTCCATTCGAGTATAAAGCTTCATTCACACGTACCACAACCACACAAATGAACAGTAGATTTTATACACACCACATTTTGACATAATGTTCGACCTATCCAAACAAAAGGTGTTACCGACCACATCCAAACAACATCGCAGCCACAAGGACATAGTAGTGTTTCTACCTTGAATTCCAAGTTCTTGTTCAGTCAGAGTGGTGCGTGGTCGCAACTAATAGCGACATCGAAACAAAATATTTTTTCCATATTCTGTCAGTTCCACAACGCAACTGTTTAAAACTGAAGCGATAGTAATATAGATAGTAGATGCTTGTCCACTTTTGTCGCTGCGATGTGGTGTGGTTGTGGTACGTGTAAAACAACTCTACAGAGCTATTTTAGGGAATTATTGTCGAGTATACGTTATTTCAAGTTCACAACCACAATACACGTAAATGTATGCCAGTCGCAAGATGTATAAAATCCATTGGCCCGTTACATTGTGAAAGTGGTAGACATGAATAACATAAAATATACACGTTTTCGTGTTCCTGTTGGTTATTTATCATTCTCCGCCGGACGCTAAATCTTTTCGTCCGTTTTGTACGAGAATTAGGTTATATGATTAACCTTAATTATTCAAGCAATTTACGTGCTCTTGTCTCTCGCATTAAAATAAAACATGCTGAGTAATAACTTGGATCTCCTTCAAAATTTTCAAGGATACATGTAAATGCATCATAATGCGTGTGATTGTTTTATATGCGGCGGGGTCAACAACTTTAGTGATGTCATGGTGTTGGCGACGTGCAGGACGTTTCAGACAGGTTTTTGTTTAGGCAAATTAGTTTCATGAAATTGTCGCTTCTGTGGTCTAGTGGTTAGACTTCAAGAGGTCCCAGGCTCGATTCCCTAGTCAGGCATGAAAAAGAAAGTTTGTTTTTTTAGATTTTCTAATAAGATTTACGATACAATATGTTTTTTGTTAGTCAGAAATGTAGATAGATATCTTTTGGCATCTTATTTCCTCAATTTATCTTTATATGAAAAAAGTATTTTTTTTTATGTACGAGCACAACTATCTAACGACTGGACCGATTTAGTTTTGAATTATTGTGGAAGTTTAAAAGATAAATGTATGAAATACTGAGGATACTAGAAAAAACAACATTTTAATTTTTCCTGTGAACATTGAACGGGTGAAACGAAGTACGCCAGTAAAATATTTTCTGTCATGTTCTTTTCTAGTTTAAAATTACAAACTTATGTTCATGCAAAGCAATAACATTCGTTTATATTACTGTTTTAACATAATACAATTTGTTTGTAATAGTTATCAGTTAAGCCAAAGGCAAACGAAAAGTTGTATTTGTTTTGTATGATCGTTTTATATGAGACAAATCAACAACACTAATGACATCATGGTGTCCCCGTAAACCCAGATAAAAAGGAGGTTATTTACAAGACCTTACAAGTTTGTCAGAATTTAGACGTAGTTAAAATAGAAACAAAATTTAAAATTTAAAACGAATAGCCTCTGTGGTCTCGCGGTCCTGGTGTTGGACTTGACTTCATGAGGTCACGGGTTCGATTCCCGGGTCGGGCAACAAAAAAGAAAATGTGGTTTTTCCAATTTTCTAATAAAAAAAATGTTGACCGGGATTGGATTTGTGTCCGGTTGGCGATAGGCTTATATATCTATCACATTGTGGGACCTAGTATCTTCGGCTGATTGTGGGTTGTGCCTCTGCCTACCGCTTCGGGGATATGGGCGTGAAGATACTTATTTACTTTAAAGTTTGCTCGCATCGTTTTTCGTCCTTCTTCATTATTTTTTTTTCCAAATGTTAGAATTTAAGTACCTCAACTTTTTCTTATAAAAAAAGAGTATCAATTCTTTTCGGTTATATAAAAAGGTTTTCATAAAAGCGTTGATTCGATGTCATAACTAACGGAGTAATTAGGTAACAAACACTTATTTGGATTGAGAACCTTTAATGTAATAGTTATTAATAAATTTCATTACTAACACCGTGATCATAACCTGGTCACGGCCATGATTGATGCATGAGTGTGTTGACAAAATGCTTGGATTGGTACCACCGCCTTGCCTCTCCCTATCGCTGTTACTTTGGTGCTCGCTGCTTTTGTGTTCTGTTTCTGAGTGAAGGACAGCATGCAGGTTTACGCGAAAAGTTTAATACCTCAATCTAGGGTTGCATCATTACGGCTATTGTTATTTATTGCAGTCTTATTAAAAAGGTTAAAGCTACCATTTTCCTCGAAATTGAGTTCTTTGTATATTCAGATCAGGAAAAAAGCTAAAAAGGAAATTTAATTGTGCCCTTTTTGATTATGACGGCAGATTTATAGACGACTTCTATCTCTTAGCATCGAGAAATCCGTTTGCTTTTTTTAATTGCTTGTTTGCTTGTTTACTCGGAGTTTCAATTATGTTTTAATAAATCATTAAGTCGACATTTGCTATACAAAATTGTGACTTGATAATATATTAAATGTTACTGAGTTCTCTTAGCACTGAAGTAGAAATTCTGTACCTACTGTGGTATAAAGCGGAAAGTATGATTGATTTATGGCTGGGTCAACAACACCGACATGACATCATGGTGTTTATTCCGCAGCACAGGTCAGCAGTGATGGCTAGGTTGAAAACACTTTTGTGTTTCTAAAACAGGACATGTGAGCTCATTTCGACTACAATACTCGCCTACTTGTGTATATCATTCAAGTGGTCAATTATCCAATCGCAATATTTTATTGTCCCGGATACCTGTATAG
This sequence comes from Calephelis virginiensis, assembly GCA_002245475.1. Taxonomy (NCBI): domain Eukaryota; kingdom Metazoa; phylum Arthropoda; class Insecta; order Lepidoptera; family Riodinidae; genus Calephelis; species Calephelis virginiensis. The sequence continues at coordinate 27,532 of NJDC01058182.1, read as the reverse complement.
GGATGTAATATACCTTTTGTGCTTAATTATGTCTATTTTTGTCCATGAAGACGAAATTAAACAGTCTAGTTTGTAAATTATGATACATTGTAATTGAGGAAATATGGTAAAAAAATATGATTGCATATGAAATCCGTATTAATAATTTATATGTATAAATAGTAACGCTTATATAAGGATATTATCCTCCTTTTGCTGTAAAAGAATTGAAGTTACTTTGCTTCCTAATAGTCAAAAAATAATTAAATTTATTTATTTGCGGAATATATGAGTCTTTATGAGCTGTTACAAAATACTTATTCGTTCCAACATATTCTACGACATAGTAATGTGCAAATATGTAACGAATTTAATTATATCGATTTTATTATTGTTTTTTTTTTATTATGATCAAGTTTTACCCCATCTACCATACACTACTAATGTGATTACAGATTAAGTAATCAAATAAATAGTTATTTAAATATTTCCTCTTTAATATTCTCCCAGGTTTTAGATAGTTCTACAATTATTAGGTGACAATTGACTAGGTGGTAGAGTTTCACAGCGACTCGCCCGGATTAGTACCACCAGCTTGACTGTTCCTGTCGACATAACGTCAGTGCTTGCCGAGGACGTGTAACGGTTCGGATGATAAGGTAGCCGGTAAACTTAATTTTGCTTGAGGCCTGACATCCCGGCCTCAGGTTGGCAGCGTACCATTACCACCATTGGTGTCTCTAGGCGGTGTGAATTTCTTACCATCAGGAAATCCGTCTGCTTGTTTGCCTTCCAATATCATAAAAATAAAATTTTCAAAAATAGAAACTAGTGCATCTAAGATTAGCCATTTTCTGTATTACATGTATATAGGTATATGTTTTTCAGTAACCTTAGGTAAATAAAAATTGTCCTGAGATAATCTTAAATATCTCAGAATTTGGGAAAAAAAGATATTTTTATATTTGAACATTAATTTTATGAGTTAAGATTTTGTAACTATTGATTTTTAGATATTGATTTGATTTATATATTATGGATGTCTAGGACAATATTGTGTTACACGTGTGGTGTGGTCACTGTACAAATACAGCTAATTAAAGAGCCGGGTAATTAATGTCGATACTGTGCGCATTATATTTTAATTAAACTTTGCTGTTGTTTTTTTTTATATCTCGTTAATGTAACAGTGAGTGGCCGCGTTCCGATCCGGTGGTAGTTTTTAGAATTATATAGACGCGTTACAAGAATCTTTGTATAGATCTACGTAATAAAAGCTATTTGAATTTGAATTTAACACTCATCTTAGATGAGGTAAGCATTAAGCGTATCACAGTGACCGAGACATAATAGAAAATTGCATCCGAACTTAGGATTAGGTTCTCTAAGGCTCGTATTAATATAATCTATATGTTTCATAGTCGACACTTGGTGGAATTCTATTGTAACACCCTTTTTTTTAAGTAAACTCTTGTACTTGTCTACAATACATTTATTATATTAATGTTATGTACTAGCTGTCCCAGCGAACTTCGTTCCACCCGGTCAGTATGGGAAATAATGAAGTATTATTTTACCCTTTTTCCCTGTAACTTTCCCGGTTTTTCTCTTCATAAGAACCTTCACCTGATAATACTGACACAATAAAAAATACTTCGCCAAATCGGTCTATTCTTTCGGAAGTTATGCGCTTACCACACTTTTAGCGATTAATTTTTATATTATAAGATTGTGGAACAGTACTTACTATTAGTAAGTTTACTTTAAAAAAGTGTGTATACTCGTATTAATATGTAGCTCTTAATCTCAATCTGAAGATTATGTCGTGCAATACGCAGCCTATCTCTTATCATCCAGATAATCGCCTCTGTGGTCTAGCGGTCCGGGTATTGGACTTGACTGCATGAGGTCCTGGGTTCGAATCCCGGGTCGGCCAACAAAAAGGAGATTGGATTTTTCCAATTTTCTAATAAAAAAAAATGTAGGTCGGGATTGGAAATGTGCCCGGTTGGCGATAGGCTTGCCACCTATCACATTGTGGGACTTAGTGTCTTCGGCTAGTCGTGGGTGCCTTGGTTGTACCTCTGCCTACCTCTTCGGGGATATGGGCGTGAAGAGACTTTATAAACATGTAAAAACAATGTGTGTACAAACTTGTAAATTTTATAATAGACTAAATAAGGAAGAAAAGAGGCACGAGGGGCAAGTAACTTTAAGCGGGCGAAGCCCAGCGTAACGAAGCAGCTGTCTTGTTACATTTAAATGTATGCGGCATATTAACCGAAAGGTCACAGGTCACCAAAAAGGAAGAGGTTTTCCGTCAGTATGTTTTTTTGCTTGTATGTTTGTTACGCTATCACTCGTTCAATGAGTAATATATTTAAAAGACCCCCCTTTTCAAAAGGTATATTTGTTTCAAAATGGTCCTATATACATTTGATCAAGATCTG
>NJDC01058182.1:13211-23292 GCA_002245475.1 Calephelis virginiensis | reverse complement strand
GGGGGGGGGGGGGCGCTACAAAACAACTGATTTTCAAAGTGGGCGTTACATGAAATAAGTTTGGGAACCTCTGGTTTAGAGTATCATCAAAAAGGGCAAAATCTGAGGACTTTTATCTGACTCCAAAAAAGAAAACATTATTAATACGACTGTTTTTTTTTTAATGGCACTTGGTAGCTGATAACAATTCAGAGGTGAGATTCCATACCTAGTCATTTTATAAAGATTCGTCTAGTGTTTTGTGAGTTATACTTTTTTATTATTAAGCCTTTATTCTTTTTCCATGACCGTTACAGTAAATAATAGAAAAAAAGTAAAGTAAAAAAAGTGAAAAAGTAATCCCCGAAGAGGTAGGCAGAGACACAACCAGGGCACCCATAACTGGACCCACAATGTGATACTTAGGTGGCAAGTCTATCGCCAACTGGGCACATATATCCAATCCCGAGCAACATCTTTTTTTATTAGAAAATTGGAAAAACCAAACTTTCTTTTTGTTGCCCGACCCGGGATTTGAACCCGGGACCTCATGCAGTCAAGTCCAACAACTGAACCGCTAGACCACAGAGGCGAGGTTATTTAAATTTAAAAATACCAATTGTGTCGATTGTATATGTGCGACGGATAAACACGATCTTTTTCCCCGTGTTGGTCCGGGCTTGGAATAGATCAACTGCCTTCCTGCCAGGCAGCTCGTAAAAGGCGAGCATAGGCTTACCGTCACTAACGCCGTGACATCTGACTAGGTGGTAGAGTTTCGCATCGACTCACTCGGATTGGTACCACCGCCTTATTTATTACTGCCGATATAACGTCATGACGTGTTTTGGTTCGGATGGTAAGGTAACCGGTAAACTTACTTTTGCTCAAGGCCTAACATCCCGGTCTCAGGTTGGCAACGCACCATTACCACCTTTGGTGTCTTTAGGCGGCGGGAATTTCTTACCATCAAGAAATCCGTCTGCTTGTTTGCCTTCAAATATCATAAATAAAATCTAGACGGTTGTAAATAAGCCTTTTAACGAAGGTAACCTTGGAGGGATCCATCTTCCGTTTATTTTTAAATTTGGATTAAATCTACGTTCCAGATAGATAGATGGATGCAAATAAATGTTTACCACCACTGTAACCGTCAAAAAACTACCTATTATTTTTCTCAGTCAGGAAATTATTCTTCGTGTTCGCTATTGTAGTAATGTCTTGTGGACAAACAGTAATTAGGGTTTTAGAGGGTGTAAATAAACATTGGTTCGCATCCGTCGGGACCGTAAGTTTAAATCCAAATTTAAGGATAACCGCAAAATGGAAATTAAACTTTCTTCCACGGTTACCTTTGTTGGAAGGAGTTTTTTACAACCGTCTAGAATGTCTTTAAGGACGTGAAATCATCAAAGATATGTCAACTTCCTGGTAATAATGCGATATATAATATTCAAAGGCCTACTCAATAGGAAGAGACGATTTACGTGTCGTTTGTTGGCATTCATACCTTTTTAGGTCAACAACTTTGGGTGACGTCATATCTGAAAGTTTGAAATTAGTCACGACTTGGCTCCTGTCACTCTGAGGTGTTCATTCTGTTATTTATATAATAATGTTCATTGTATATTGTACATAATATACTCTGTGTGTATACTATACAAGTCTGTCTCTTTAATATTAACGAAACTATACTTATTATTTTGTTAGAATATAATAATAATTGATATCACATAGACCCAATATTGGTTTTAGGCTTTAACATAACCAACGTTATAGGCGAAATCTATATAGCGCCCCCTAAATGTAGTTCAAACCCATATCAAAGAGGTAATATATATTGAAATAACCATTTGTTTGGGTATCTATAAAAACGAAGCAACTTATTGAATTTTATTTTCTAGTTTTTCAATCATAACTTTTTTTGCAACATTTTTGGAAATTTATACCTAAGTAGGCCTCGCGCAAAATGCCCATTTGTATCCTGCGTCCTGCTTAAATGCTTAATGCGTACAAAGGCACTTTTGTCGCGTCTTAATTATAATTCTAAAATTTCCCACTGTATTGAAACGCAATCTCTCACGGGGAGACGGCGAGGATACATCTTAATTTACGTAGATTTACGGCCAATATTAATAATCAATCCTAATCCAAAACTCGCTGTCCAAGATTGATATTTTGATCCATTTTTATGTTATCGCTTACCAATAATATATTTGTGTACAGGATAAATATGGTAATGAGGTATAGGATATGCAGCTATCTAGATTGCTTGAAATGCATTAGATTGAGATACATTATTAACATTGGCCGCTAGGCGGCGACGCGGCGTACCTTTTGAAGAGTTTTACGCTAAAATCAGTAGTAAAAAACATATCTAACGTTATAACCTGATATTTGTTCAGCCACGCTCAGCGCTAACTGAGCCTTCATCCTACTTTTAAATTGCAATTTTGATTACTATGCGTGAGTTTTTAACGTGAAATGGGTATACTCGCTCAGATTAAGATTCAAGTTTACTTGCGTTTTGTACATCAGTGAGTCTTCTGTACGCTATGATATTCTTTTTTTAACAAACTAGTACCAAAAAATTATTATTGGTCCACATAGTCACCACAAAGTTAATTTCAATCAATCAAAACGCGCCATTACAATTTGACAATGAGAACAAAGGCGTAGTGCCAATCGCTACAAACGCTACATCTTACTCTATCTGTTTTGGAAATATGCGAGGAACATATTCAGTACTCGTTTGTTAAAATAAATAGACTGTAATATTATTTTCCTGTGCTTTCTTATTTGAGAAGATTAAGTGAAAACGAGATTGAAAGAGTGAGACGAAGAACTCACGGAGCGGTTTTTACCCGCACCCGCGGCGGTTGCGGGCCCGCAAGTTATGTACAATGATGATTTATATGCAAAAAGTAAGAGCACATTTCACGACGCGTTTTACACCAGCAGCGCCCGCGGTTGTTTGTAGTTCCCGCGGCAGCGGTCGCCCGCCCGTAGAATCGTACAAGGTTTCAACCGCGACGGCTGTGTGACCGCATAAATTAGCGGTCTCGTGAATTTTGAAATAAAACCGCAGTTCCACGACCGCCGCGAGTGCGGGTAAAAACCGCTCAGTGAGTTCTTAGGCTGACACTTTAAGCTCATAATACTCGTATTTTTGAGTCGGGGATTAAATGTTATTTATTGTATGTTTAAATATCAACGTATACGAAGCGTCACAACTGGAACTGCTGTAGGTAAGTGTAGTTTGTCATAACTCGTAGACGATTGAGGCCGTCGGCCACTAATTATGATAATTTGATTAGCCTATTAAATACACAAAGCTATCAATACAAATTAGATACGTATAACCTAGTTAACATTATGGACAAGCTTATTTTGTTCGATGAATACATCTGCACACACATATGACATACATACATTCGCCTCTGTGGTCTAATGGTCCGGTTTCGGATTTGACATCTAGAGGTCCCGGGTTTCATCACCGGGTCGGGCAACAAAAAAAAATAGTAAATGTATATTTTCAATTTTCTAATAAAAATAACGTTGCCTGGGATTGGATATGTGCCCGGTTGGCGTTAGGCTTACCACCTATCACATTGTGGGGCTTAGTGTCTTCGTAGTCGTGGGTGCCCTGGTTGCGCCTTTGCGCCTTGCGCCATAAAATAATGGCAGATGAACTTTTCTGTACAAGTAAACCATTATTTTAAAGGCGAAAGATCTGTTCAGACCGGATTAAAAAATCTTTTTGTGCGATACTAGGAATTAAACGTTAAACGGATTTTTTTTGGCTGCTGCACACCACTTTCAGATTTTGCTTCAGCTTACATGTGATCCAAGACTTTGCTTATGTTCCTGCCTTAGGGTTTGATTTTCAAATGTTTTTTTTATTCTGTTGTACTAAAACTACGTTATTTTTCTATATTTCCAATCTCTAAAACACGGGACACTAACTGAACTAAAGCATACAAAATAAAAGTTGAGAAATAAAACGAATTAGATATCTTCTATACCTTCTTCAAGAATCTACCCTCTGAACTGGAACATGACACTCATGGCGGCAGGAATAGGTAAGGCGATGGAACCGCGTGGTATGTCGCTGCAAAGCACTTTTCCACCAGTGCCTACGAAACAAAATGACTACAACAACGAAAATATAATATTATTCGTCGGAACAAAGCATTATATTCGTATAACAATTCACAGCACAACATACGAGTATAAGTGTATGTTAAAAATATTATCTATAAAACTTGACAAAATGGATGACATCACCGGTATAAATAAACGCGGTATTTTACTTTGAAAGGCCCTTGTGTTGTACCACGGTTCAGTAATACGTACGTTGGTAATTGTCCAGTTATTTGTCGAATTGCGTAGTAGTACTTATATCTATAATTGTGTGACGTATTGTTTTAATGTGGAAAGAGCAAATCATTCTCCGCGTTGGTCGTAGGTATCGGTGATATAAGCATGAGATCCCAGCTTTATATCACATGTCGGTGATTATTTGTCTATTAGTTTTATGTTGTTATTAAACATTTCTTTTAATTCCCCTTGTCGGTCCCGGCTCCTTTGCAGAATGGACCATCTGCCTTTCTGCCAGCTAGCGCGTAAAAGGCGAGCATAGGCTTACCGTCACTAACACAGTAACATCTGACTAGGTGGTAGAGATTCGCAGTGACTCGCCTGGATTGCTACCACCGCCTTACCTATTCCTGTCGCCATAACGTCAGTGATTGCCGTTGACATGTTCCGGTTTGGAGGATAAGGTAAACTTACTTTTGCTCGAGGTCTAATATCCCGGCCTGTGTTTTTAGACGGCGTGAATTTCCTAACATCAGGAAATCCGTTTGATTGTTTGTCTTTCAATATTATAAAAAATAGCCCAAGTATTTTTGTTTTGGGAAAACTTGACACAATTTGTTTTAAGTTTTTAACCCCAACGATGTTCAAATCTTTCTCTTCTTTTCTTCATACGTAAGATAACTGAAAGCACACTGATAAATGTTGTTGTGTCGAGTTTAACTCATCAAACATATGTTTTGATTGGGTTATTGTTTGGCGACAATTTTATTTCTAGATTTTTTATATAACGGGTATCTAAAACAAACTTTTCCATAAATAATTAGGTGCCCTATTTGTTTATGTCTTTAAAAATATACGGGCCATCTATAAATTTTGTCAAATTTTGTTCACTCATATGAGATTATTGTCAAATTGTAATGTAAAACTTAATTTGTCTGACTTAAAGCATTTATTTAATTTGTATATAGTCTGTTTATTTAAACAAGCGAGTACCAATTTCATTTCAACCAATCAGAAAGCGCATTTATAATTTGACAATGAACACAAAGCGTTCTGATTGGTTAAAATTAACTTTATGTTGATTACGTGGACCAATAGCTATGCAGAACAATTTTTTGGTACTCGTTTTTTAAAAAAGATAGAGAATAGTCGATTTAATCTCCCTTTAAATCTATGGCTTGTTTATGAATTCAGCAGCGAGTAGTATACTTTTGGCACCTATGTGCTACGTTTAATCCTTTTCTAAAGTACAAAATATGCGTCTTTACTTTAAAAATAATATACCAGATTTTTGTACCAGTCGCTGTCCTCGCGACTTTTTCAATTGATCCTTTTCTCGGTGGTCAGTGGTCACAAATAAAGATCTTTAAAATGATCAAGGCATGCATGGCCTTGTAGTTGTGTTAGTCGAAAATTGTTTTTCTTATTTCGAGTTAGCTGATCCGACAGGCGTCCTGTCTTAAGTGTGATTATTACATTCTTAAGTTTTCTAATGGTGTGCTAAACTTACATAAGAACCTTCTATTGACAATAATTAACACAGCAAGAAAATAATTAGCGCAATTGTTCCATTCGTTCCGCGTGATGTATGACTAAGGGAAATGGAGATTAATTTTCATATACAAGATTAATAGTTACAAATTTGAGCTCTGTTTACAAAATGAAGGGATATGCTTGAAGACATGTATTTTGATTAGTGTAAGATTGTGGGCGAACGGAGTAAACTTACTCGTGTATTTATATTGGACACGCTAGTGAGTGGAACGGCGAAAGGTGGTCCCGTTCGCACACCATGATGTCATGGCGTATTTCTGTCTGATGCTCGCCTGGTACATTTGCAACTTTCATAGTTGTTGTTGTTGTTTAATTCTATCCCAGTCGGAGAAAGGCAAAGGATTTGAGTCCATACAGCCACGTCTCCCATATTAATGAATCTTTTTCTTGATATATATTTTTATTTCTTTTTATCAAAAATCATTTATTAAAGTCATTAGTCGTAATAGAATGTCTTGACTAAAGCGGTGGCTACTTTGCGCAAGCTCATTTTGAGATTTGGCGGCAGCGAGGAAATACACGATACTCTAATTTCTTCATGATTATTTCATTTATGCACTTTCACTGAACAAAATTGTACAAAATGCCACCAAAATTGACTAATTTCACTCAATTATTGAGTGAATATTATATAAACACAAAATTCAATAATTATGAAAAAAATGATTGATGGCGCCAAAACTCCAAACTTTCGTGGTTTCGTCGATGACTTTTTGATTTTTTTTAATTTTTTAATGTGAATAGGCAAAGAAGTAGTCGGATTCTTCCTTTTGTTTCAAGGTTGCTCTATCCAAATCCAATCTACTATAGCTTTCGTACATATGGTTGTTGATATCTTATCGCTATCTATGTGATAAGGTTTGTAGTGCCTTTATGTTGATATCTAAAAGCTAAATCAGCTGTTAGCACTTGAGGAGATACACAAGTAATACTTGAATTTTTAGGCCGAAATTCTTTTATGTTAACAATTCGAGCTGCTTTGTAAAATGTATGTATAAAATGTATGTGTGACAGAAGGAAGATTGACAAAACAGATATAAAGTGTCGGCATTCATGCATTAGTAAGTATATCACACAAACTGCTACTCGGATCATAAGATTTATATAAGATCATCTCGATAAGAAGCATGTCGAACAAAGTATCATCAAAATCTATTCGTTATTGGCCCAGTAAAAACATACATAAAACAAGAAAATCGTACGAGTTGATACCTTTCTTCTTTTTTGTAGTTAAAATTGTTTCGAACGTAAGCCAAATAGTTTTTTAAATACGTAAATAAAAGGTCAATAATCTTGGTTTCCGGTTAATTTTTGTGTACGTTTAGGGGTGACTGGCAATATGCGAAAACAATGGAGTTTTTGGCAAGTCAGGTTCTTATGAACCCGAGATTTTTTGTTCTGACTGCGCACGCGCATAGATCTTCCTACACGATACTGTGCTCTCATGACTGATGACATGTCTGATGTCATATCACTCCAAATTAACGGCCATAGCAATTTGGTATAAGAAATCTCACGATAATTACTATTTTTATCTTATGTAGTATCGAGTTTTTGTATGAATACAAATGAAATTAATTTGATAATTATCTTCACGTCCCTATCCCCTGAGTATTAGGCAGAGCTACAGTACACACGATTAGCCGACGGTACATAATCCCAAAACGTAAAAGATGACAAATCTATTGTGAACCGGGTACATGTCCAATTACCGGACAACGTTGTTAAAAACAACCAAAGACCGTTAAATTAAGTATTGATAAATATAAAAATACTGATTTTATTAAATACTAATTAACCCGGATAATTTTTACCTAATTTGGTGATATAATAACAGCATTCGCTATCTACCGGGTTCAATTGGGTTTTCAAACCATTAGGATTTCATAGAAACCTATTACAAACATTTTAATTAATGAGATTGATGTAGGACCAGGAAGCCAAAAAGCAGGAGGATTCACGAGCAACATTTAGGCAGGTATCGATCAGTTTTTCGTATCAAAGCATCTGCTATGAATCATGGAGGACAGATACCACGACGATGAGCCACGAGACGACTTTACTCCGAATCAGTTACCAAGAAAACCTTTGAACAGCTATAGCAAAAAAGAGGAGGATTCACGAGCAACATTTAGGCAGGCATCGATTTCGTATCAAAGAATCTGCTATAAATCATGGAGGACAGATACCACGACGATGAGCCACGAGATGAGTTCACTCGGAATCCTTTACCAAGAAAACCTTTGAACAGCAGTATCGTGTAGACTTGTCATTTGCCAGTCTATAAAACACACATTTAACTACATAAAACATCGAGAAGTAACTCATTTGATACTTGTTAACTGTGGGAATGGTGGATCCGACGACAAACGTCCGAATGTAACATTTGGTTTTAGGTAATTAAAGTAACTGTGGAGCTATTACCGACCTATCGAAAATCTACAGGTATCACCGATCCATTTTACTGTTTCCATTTGTATCTTCTTTTGAAAGATATTTCCTTACGATCCGTTCAGTAGATTCGGCGTGGATCATAGTCATGATTAAGACAGAGAGACCGACAAAATATTTAAAATGTGTTCTACTTTTTAGTCGCCTTCTCCTATTTTTTTTTCATATTTTGTACATAACTTAATATTCTACAGTTTTATTATAAGTATCACTACATAGTATAAAACAAAGTCGCTTCCTCTGTCCCTATATTGTATGCTTAAATCTTAAAAACTACGTAACGGATTTTGATGCGTTGTTTTTAAAACATAAAGTGATTGAAGAGGATGGTTAATATGATGTATATTTTATACCCGTGCCAAGCCAGAGCGGGCCGCTAGTAGATAACTCAAAATTACTAGTGGGATTTTGGTGAAATTATTGAGGGACCATCTCTGAATTATTAGCTATCTTTCAAAAAATAATTATCACTAGTGGTCGCTCATTGGTCGAAATTCGACCATAATACATTTTAATATCTTGTTGATAAGAACGCCATCTTCATTTCTAAAGACCAACTACTTTGTTTCCAAACTTTTTAGTGCGCCATCTGTGCTCTTTTATTGTTATCATCAATATAATTGTTTGTGTGTGTCAAATGCATGGTAGTGTGGGTATTTTTTTATTTATTGATTTAATATACTTTATAAGCACTTTTATTGAAAAATATTAGCGTTCTGCACTTCTCTTACACATAAACTATAAGTGTGCCAAATTGTATGCTCCGAAAAGGGGTCCAAAGTTTTGGCATCATGTATTAATAAACGCGACGTGGTAATAAAATAATTGGAGTTGGTTTTTTGCATCTTAATTTTTTCTTGTCAAATCATTTCTCTATAAATCACGGACTCAAGATATTAAATCACGTCGGCTCCCTTTAAAAGTCGTTTGCACAGATGGTGGCCTTAAGACTTGTTAATGGATCAGTGACTATAAAAGCTACATTATATGTCACGAGATGGTATCCATTTAGCATCTTAACTCCGGAAGTGGTGCAACCCATCGTCACAGCATCCAAACGTGTTCATCATAAATTTCTTGGAACATTTCGCTTCAGATCATTAGATAAAAGCGTTGGGCTGAATTCAGCCGGATTGAATTACTGCCACACTGACCTCATCACTCATTTTTGTCGCTTAATAAATGACGAACAATAGACGGTTTGTTCCCTTTGTTCTCAGGTTCACAGGATTAATTCGGGTTAATTTTGCATAAAGTTGTACAGCAGTCTACATTCTGCTGCGGTCTATATTAACTTATTTTTAGTTATCGCTATCTTCTTTCGACTGAAACTGTAGAAAGAAACAAAGCGCATTTAGTGCTGTCAAATTAGTTTGTACGTTATGTTTCTATAGACGTTTAATCTATTTCTCGGAATATGTTAAAAGCTTTTTTATGATAAGCACGCGGCTTTCCTGATGGTAAGAGATAACCACAGCCTCTATATCATTTATGTTACCCTTTGTTCTCAGGTTCACAGGATAAAGTTAAAGCACAACATAAAGTTGTACAGCGTATGATTATTGGACGGTAGTAGGAATTCTACTGCGCTTAAAGTAAACTTATTTTGAGTTATAGCTATCTTCTTTCAATTGAAACTGTAGAAAGAGACAGAACGCATCTAGTGTTGTCAAATGAGTTTTTACGCGATATTTCTGTAGACGTTTAATTTATACTTCGTAATCATTTAAAGGCTTTTTTATGACAATCACGCCGCTTTCCTGATGGAAAGAGGTAA
>NJDC01058182.1:0-12672 GCA_002245475.1 Calephelis virginiensis | reverse complement strand
CGTATGGTTATTGGACGGTAGTAGGCATTCTACTGCGCTCAAAGTAAACTTATTTTGAGTTATAGCTATCTTCTTTCAATTGAAACTGTAGAAAGAGACAGAACGCATCTAGTGTTGTCAAATGAGTTTTTACGCAATATTTCTGTAGACGTTTAATTTATACTTCGTAATGTTTTAAAGGCTTTTTATGACAATCACGCGGCTTTCCTGATGGAAAGAGGTAATCGCAGCCTCTAAGTAATTTATGTTAAGTGCATCGCAGTTCTGTGGCTGGGGGTTAGAGCAATAGTACAAGTCTACCGGCTACCTTACTATCCGGACTGGACTGGAACATGGCATTGTCATTATGGCGGAAGGAATAGGTAAAGCGATGGATCCTTACCTGGACGAGTTACAACACGGAATTTCAACCACCAGTAGTCTTGTTGATAATGACCCATTTAACCTTTGCTAGCCCCTTGCTAGGAAGGGTGAGGATCTATTTTCTACACATAAGACCCGAAGCAACATAAACCTTTAATATGAACTTTGGAATATGCTGATGAAAAGCGATGAAAGTAAGGTCCTGATAATTTCGAGACATTTCCAAAATATTCTTTTGTTTTTATTTCATGAGAATATAATATAGCATATATCTAAAATGAACATAGACCATATGTCAGAATCGACACCATTGGATAATTACCTAAATTAAATATGATGTCAGTGGGACGGACATTAGCGTTCTAAATTCAATTTTAATTGTTTACTCATACATTTCGTAGATATCGTCATTCCGCTATTGTTATTTTAATTGGTTTTAGATTTAGGTTGTTTTAGATTTCCCTACTTACTTTGAAATCAGAACAATGAATTGGGGCATTTCTTTATATGGGTACTATCAGTTACAAAAGTCCTTTGATAAAACTTTGCATCCATTTCTGCATCTGACAGTACTTTTTTTGAGTGCTAGTATCTTGTCAGATAAAAACCGACCAAGTGCGAGTCGGACTCGCGCATCGAGGGTGTGTATGTACAAACGTGTATAATGTATGTATATTAAAAAAAGTTCATCAATCGTATTTTATTTTGTCGTTTAAAAATGTACGGTATTCGCAGTGTTTCCTTTATATTTGTTATAAGACGTTGCTTCGTAGCAAATTTAAAAAATTTTAGTTCACGGGAAGTATCCCGTAGGTTTTGATTCGCTAGTTTCGAAAACTTGCTGCATAAACGCCTGTATGTTTTCATGTTATTAGCTTGTATTTTTTGATTTTCCACAGCTTTAAAGGACAGTAGACATGACTATTTAATATGAATTTCAGATTGATTGAGCTCTATGCGTTCCTGAAAACAGTGTCTTGACTGACGGAAGGACAGACAACAAAGAACACAGAACCCTTATAGGATGTAAGAGTTCCGTTTTTTCCTTTTACAAAACCTTAAAAACAAGTCATTTTCAAGCACAAACTTATGTATCAACTTTTGCACCTGTTAGTACTATTTATTTATTATATTCAAATTAATTTCAGTTTTTAGTGTTTTCTGCATCCACGCCGGGGATGGCCGGTACAGTCACGTCCATAGGTTAAATACAAGATATACTGCCACTTATTGTGTTGACCCTTTGTTATCGTATAGGTCAAATCCGGACGACATTTCTGTCATTTCGTCACGTAAGTTTGTCATATAGCATTTGATCTATTGATCGAATACAAACCAGTCCATGTTTGTGTGTTCATTTTATTGATTGAATATGAACAAATTATGTGTGCTTCTTATCATTTGCTACGGATGTGCATCGGCCATACAGTTGACAGTAAATAGATGTGTTTGCAAACTGCCTTCGCCCCATATATTATCGTCTACGTAAGTGACAAAGGCCTAAATACGTTTTCTTATGACAGTGATCGCCTCTGTGGTTTAGCGGTCCGGCGTTGGACTTTAAATTCTTAAGGTCTCATGTTCGATCTCCGGGTCGGGCAACAAAAAAAAAACGTTTTTTTTTTCAATCTTCTAATAAGAAACGTTGCCCGAGATTGACATGTTCCCGGTCGGCGATAAGTTTGCCACCTATCATAATGTGGGACTTTGTGTCATCGCCTACTGGTGGGTGTCCTGGGTGTGCCACTGCCTTAACTTAAAACTAAAAACTCAAATTTGATAATGTTATTATCAGGTTAGCCACTTGTTATTATAAGTTACATAACTAAAATTAAAAAGTAATAGTACACGAGCTGATTTAAGACTGGAATTATTTTTTATTTATTTATTTAACACTTTATTGCACACAAAAACTAAAATACACAAAATACACGAGAAGTTAAAAATGCACAAAAAGCAACCCAAAAAAAATTAAGCTGTGAAAATAAAATGGAAGGCATCGTGTACAAAACAATTAACTATAGCTATACTTAAAACAAATAAATAAATATATACTAATAAAGTGTGTAAAAAAAACAGGTACAATTATAATTATTAAAATATCTTAGTAGGATAATATATGAGTATGTTATTGTGTCAACGATAAGTAATGTTCCTTCAATCTTTTCTTAAAAGTAGGTAAAGAAGGGCTGTCACGAATCACGGTAGGAAGGGATTTCCATAATTTGATTGATTGGAAAGTAAAAGATTTAGAATAACAACTAGAGTGCGAAGCGGGAAAACGAAGTACAGAGCTACGGTTCGAGCGACATGGGGAATTAGTAGAGTGCAGAAAGCTAAAACGCTCCCGCAGGTATGAGGGAGCTGACGGGTTGTACAGAATATTATATAGGAGAGATAGAATATGTAAATTTCTGCGGAGTCGTATAGGAAGCCATTTGAGTTGAGCTCAAAACATGGGGACGTGGTCAAATTTACGGGGATTAAAAATAAATCGGATGCACGAATTTTGGAGCTTCTTCAATTTATTTAGGAGAGATTTTGTAGCACCAAGGAAACATACATCACCAAAATCAAGAATTGGGAGTATAAGAGACTGTTATTTCTTTATTATTTGTATGGAAGAGCGCAGCCTTCTGACACAAGCATGTATCGCCTAAAAGGAGGCTTCAGTAATTTTAATGGCACTTATGTATAAATAGTTATAGTAAATAACTGATTTATTATGTATATGAATGAATAGGTAAGGCCGTGGATCCCTATTCAAGTAAGTGGGTACAGCTCTTTACGAACAGTAGTCTTGCTATTGACTGTTTAATTTTTATTCGGCTCTTACGAGCTGCTAGGAAGGAAGTCAGATAATCTATTCTATTCAGAGGACCCGTATCAATACGGCAAAAAAATTAATACTATCATACCAGTAACCTACGCTTTGTCAGCTTGGAAATGCTTCCCAATCCTCGTGAGTTATCCATTAACACATTAATGTGAAGTTGACATATACAGGAGTTGTATACTCCTGGCTTTAATGATACATTTCGTTCTCTGCCAGTCGACCTAACTCGATTTGCAATAAGTTTTTAACAAAAATTTGTTTTGTATTTTAACTATCCAGCAATGCATTTTAACTTTATATCGAGTTTAGTTTAGTGTTAAAATATGACAACGTTAGTGACCTTTACCGTCGCTCACACTTCAATAAAAGACTTTTTTCAGCAATAATATTTTGCAGTTTTTTAATTTTACGCCGGAAAATGACTGTTATAAGTTTGACGTGTCTGTGTGTGTCTGTCTGTGGCATCATAACTCCTAAGCGAATTAACCAATTTCGATACGTTTTTTTTATTTGAAAATTGACGTAATCTAGATGGTTCTTAACTACATTACGAATAGGTTTTGTCAGGGGTTATTGAACGTTATTAGTTTGAAATAGGATTATTTTAAGTATAGATTTATACCAAGTTTAGTTAGTGTAGTAAATGTATGTCCTCTTCACTGTTTTAAATAACCTCTTAATAGATGTTTTAATTAAAATTTGCATATATTTTTTAGTTGAACGCACCTCAGGTGGTCAAATCTAATTTAAAGGTACCTCAAAGCTCTTCCAGTAATATGTTTCTCGTGGGAAAGGTGCAATACTTATATCGTAATATGAACCTTGTTTGATATATATTGTTTTATCTACCGGTATTCTGGGAATGTGTATGTGTGAACGTCCTCCCACACGTTTGTCGGTGGAAATTAATTTGTAGATTAATTGCATTTTGTTCATCCAGAGCATTTTGTTTGGACGCGCTTACGTCGGTAATTATTCTAAATGATCAACATTTGTTTATATTATAACTAGCGGTCCGCCCCGGTTGCGCACGGTTGTGAAATATTCATATAAACCTTCCTCTTCAATCACTTTATCAATTAAAAAAAACGCATTAAAATTCGTTGCTTAGTTTTAAAATTTAAGTATACATAGGGACATAGGGACAGATGAAGCGACTTTTGTTTTATACTATGTAGTGAACAGCTATTTGTCCGCGACTCCGTTAGCGTAGGATAGATTTTTTATAAAAACTTTAATCCCCAGTTGTAGTCTTTTGAGCGTTAACTTTTGAAAAGAAATAGCCTATGTTAAAAAACGGTTCTTTTACTACATGTTCAATAACTTTTAATCAAAATTGGTCCAGCGGCTTAGCCGTGAAATAGTACAGGCAGACAGATAGACTTTCGCATTTGTAATGATTGTGACTGCTTACCCGCGACTTCGTTCAGAGTAGAATAGATTTTCATGCAAACTTTCATCCCCATGTTATAGTCTTCGGGGATTGGTTATTGAAAAAAAATAGCCTTTATTTGAACACCAAATGGTCAACATTTGTTTGTATTACCCCTCGCTGTCCAACTTCGTCAGCGTGGAATAGATTTTCATACAAATTTTCAACCCCCATTAGGACCTCTAATGTGGGTCCAAAATTTGAGGTTCGAGTTTTAAAAAAAAAGATAATGAACTACTCAACTCAAGTCTTTATTTTTTTATGTTATAGGAAGGCAAACCAGCAGACGGATTTCCTGATAGTAAGAAATTCACGCCGCCTAGAGATACCAAAGGTGGTAATGGTGTGTTGCCAACCTGAGGTCGGGATGTTAAGCCTCGAGCAAAAGTAAATTTACCGGCTACATTACCCTCCGAACCGGAACACGTAATGACGTTATGGCGGCAGGAATAGGTAAGGCGGTGGTACCAATCCGGGCCAGTCGCTGCGAAACTCTACCACCTATAACTATCTTTAAGCGTAACAAATTTTATTCAAATTAGTCCAGCGTTAGCCGTACAAGATTAACCGACAGACAGACTTTCGCATTTATGATATTAGTATGGATTTTTATAAGGGCAACACACACGTAATTCATTTCCTTTGCACCGAAGCGCGTACGTGAGAATCTTACGGTGTCGGTGTCACCTTAAGTAACCCGACCCTCCGCTTGTTGTGTCTGCACCGACGAGCAGACATTCATTAACGAATACCGCTAACTTAATAGACTCATTGGAATTTGATGACATCACATATTATAGTGAAGTGCTTTATCTTTTAATAAATTTCTATGTGTTTAAACTTGAATTTCGATGACTCTGTGAAAGTTTGACAGTTAAAAAAAATGCGGTTTCGGATAAAATATTTCATTTGTCAGTGTACAGTTAGTGTTCTTCTTCTTCCTCTTTTTTAACCTTTGTTCTTCGGCCTTATCAGCAAGAATTTAAAAATAAGTTTCTTTGGGATATATACATTGACTAGCTGTTTGCCCGCGACTTTGTCAGTGTATAATAGTTACGATTTTTATTTTTTGGGAGTAGATTTTTTTTAAAAACTTATATTTGAACTCGGATGTTTAGATTTATGCATATCATTTTTTTTAAATACGTGTATCCGTGAAAAAGCAATAAACGGACAGACTTTCGTATTTATACTATTTGTATGGACTATACTGGGACTAGTAACAAAAAATAGTACGCCAGTTAGGTTATGGTCTTCTGGGAAGAACAATTTCTAACACTTCATATGCAAAAAAAACTTAACATTTTCAAAATATTGCATTTTATACTCAAGAACGAACATATTTTAATAGTGTATTTCAAAGCTAATCACGGATATTGTATATTGGCGCCTTTCGAACTACTAGGACATATGTTTAGATAATGATACTTTTAACGCTGCGAAAATGCAAAAAATATTCTAATTTCATTTTTTGATGAGTTGACGATTTTTTCGAAAGGTCATGATTCCCAGACGGTCTAGTCCACAAAATTGGGTCCACCTTGCATTCACGATTTAACTTCCATAAAAGGAACCATCAAAATCTTTTCGTTACTGGCCAAGTTATCGCTTTTAAAACGCCTTACCTATTCCTGCCGCCATAACGTCATGACGTGTTCCGGTTCGGAGGGTAAGGTAAACTTACTTTTGCTCGAGGCCTAACATCCCAGCCTTAGGTTGGCAACGCACCATTACTACCTTTGGTGTCTCTAGGCGGCGTGAATCTCTTAACATCAGGAAATCCGTCTGCTTGTTTGCCTTCCAATATCATAAAAAAAATATTAAAAAAATTAAAAAAAAATGGAATTTTGATAACGGAAAAACATTTGGGTTTCGGTGGGAGACCTGTAATTCTCATGGTCGAATATTTGGCATTGGATATGAAGTTACGGTATTATTATTTAATGCTTACTTTCTCTATTATATAAACAGTATTAGTATATTTTTTTAACCGACTTTAAAAAAGGAGGAGCTTTTAAGTTCGATAGTATTTATTTAAATTTGTTTTGTTGTTTACCTTTCAATATCATTAAAATAACTTAAAACTACCATTTCGAAATCATGACCTATCTTTCGAAAAAACAATTATCATATCGCGACGTGTTAACAAAGAAATTGTTGGAGTCGGTTTTTGCAGTTTCACTGCGCTGTATTAATGTTTATGATATCCGTGAAAGAGAGGGATTGAAAGAAAGTGTTGGTGTTAAAATGAGAAAGGGCATGCTCCGCTGGTTCGGACACGTAGAAAGAATGACAGATGAAATATTGACAAAGTAGATATACAATGCGAATGTAGATGGATGTTGGTACCCGGAGATACCTACTTAGGTTGACAATCCACGTACAAATCGCTCGGGTGCTATCCGGAGGTGGTGTCAAAGAGTCTCCGGACCGATATGTTTGTATGAAAAGGATAATGAACGTGGAGGAAGCAAGGCAGGTTTGTCCGGGACCGGCAGGAACCGTGAGGTTTGGCACTCGATACTCTCTGCCTACCCCGTAATCCCTTACGGTGAAGTAACCCTTACTCTTGACGTAAAAATATGTATGTATTGATGTTTATAACAGGTAGTAAAGCTGATGAGGTCACATAACATTTGAATGGCCGCGGGCGATTGGTCTAATTGTATCCATACTAAATGCGATTGACCATAAAGTCACCTTCACCTTCGTAAATAGTGCTGGTGACGAATTGAAATTGAATTGAATTCGAGGGCACAAAAACAACATCATTGAATGTTTGTTTTTTAATAACCATTATTTAAGTTGAAGTTACTCTTCAAGTGTTAGTTGAACTCAAATTTTTCATCAATTTAGCTTAAGAAATTAATGAAATATCAAATATTTGTATCTATATGTATAAAAGAAAGTGGTGTTAGATATACTATTTATAACTCAAGAAGAACTGAACCGATTTGGTTGAAAATTAATAGGGAGGTAGATTAGAACCCGGAGACGGGCATAGAATACTTTTCATCCCGTTCAACTGTGAGAAACTAGGAAAAACAACATTTTAACTTACCATACAAATTGAACGGGTGGAACGAAGTTAGCCGCAGGAGCTAGTTTTAAATTAAAAAAAAAGTTGCACTCCGGGAGTGCCGGCAGAAGTGAAAACTTGATCAACGTTGTGTATTTTTGATATTTTGGAATGGTTAGGGAATAATTTTGCACGAATCCCTTTAATTATCAGTTTGAAAGTACCACAATTTATGTGGTAGAATATAATATTCATTTATTACGCTATCGTACACAAACATGACAACATGAAACGTGTCCTGACGCGAGTTTACCCATTCCCAAAAAAGTGCGCAACGCCGCTGAAGAAGTTTTCACTTCAAAAAAACACTTACTGCACTGTAATGTAGTTATCATTTGTTATTTATTATTACTTAAATAGCCTATCAGTTTTGCTTTTTATATCATGACCACGGCTAAAACTTAAATTATAAACAAATTTAATAAATAATAAATTAAACACAAAAAAATTGGCTACCGGAAGTAGATAATTTTTACCGAGTTTATGAGAATATGGCATAATTTTTTTTTATAATTTTTTTATAAATAGAAATTGTAGACGTAGTAACATAACGAGTCCACTTGTAGAACAATCTATGAATTGAGATTACTGGTATACTCCGATCGCCCGGAGAGTTGGACAGGTCTCAATCCAGATCACCCTTTCCTAACACAATGATGTCAGTGTCTGTCATTGTTATGTTCCATTTGGACAGTACAGTAGTCGGTAAAATTTATTACTTGGAAAATTTATGATCCTACCTTTAAATTGACAACGCATCAGAAACACTTAGCGTCCTATCAATAAACATAAACCAAAATACTTTGAGGCTTACGTTGACATTATAGTCTTTATTACACTATAGTGAAGACTGTAATGTCTAATTTAACTTTGGAGTACTATAGTTTATATTTATTAAAAAGACAGTAGCCCTCTTATTAATAAACACGGACTAACGTAGGAGTAAAAGGTTGAACCTAGGAGTACTTTAATCCGTGTTAATTAATAAGACGGCAAGGTGTATAAAAACTTTGTGTATGTCTGACTATAAGGAAATCAGACCGCTTATTCGCCTGTAAAAAAAATTATAAACCACTGGATATGGATGGGAAATTATATTGGCGTTTTTTTTTTTTGCAGGGAAGTGGCAAGCGCCTGGAAGTGCCGCATCGGGCCGCCCGACCAACCGGCGCCCGCCCACCGAGTACAGAGCCTCTTCAACGATATAGAACTATATCCTACTAAGACACAGGGTAAGGATACCTTATAATTCTTTGCGCTTATGATGTCTTTCCCTTAGCCAGATATTACCACAATAATAATTCCTTATTAAAATCTGTCTACTTGAATGTTTTAAAATTGGTCAAAACGCGATGATCTTAAGACCGCGTACATCCTACTAAGACACAGGGTAAGGACACCTCATAGTACTTTGTGTTGCAGACGTCTCCCTGTGCCAAGTATTCAGGAAGATATTTAAGGCCCCATACTTAGTCAGCCAGAAGAGCCAATCAGCGCACTCCCCCGTTCCATGATTACTATGAAATGTTGCGGTCTAAAGTAAAAAAAAATATTAAAACTGAAACAGTTATCTTTTAGGTATAATAATACTTATCTATGTTTATGTTAAATCTGGTGTCGATATTTTCATAATTGAAGTAGACAGTTGGGTTTTGCTTTCAAAAAAGGGTTAACTTTTTGATTTTTTTCTATCGAGCGAAGTGAAATGAATCGTGTTTTGGCAACACTAGTCTTGTAAAGCATATTAATGTTAATTTTGTGTATTTTTGTCGCCAAGATCCATAATTGATTTGTATGAAAAAAACAGTATATTGCTGACGTATTTTAGCATACATGGCCCCTTAATAATCATTGTTAAATGTCTTCCTCAAAACGCAAAGACTTTCTTTAGACCACGGTCTTTATTAAAGGAGCCAAGCGACAAGCAAGACGCCTATTACATAGTATATTTGATATTTTCCATCGTCGGCGCTTGGTAAAATTTCCAAATAACAGGGTGTATTTGACACCGTAACGAAAACTTTTGTGGTTTTTTTTAGATACACATCAGACTTAAAATTCCATTAACAGTTTTTGACGGAAACAAGTGGTTAAATATTTTGCTGTTTTTCAGCCCGCAATGTATAGCGAACAAAGTATATGCATTAAGCTGCGCGTTGCGAGCTGTAGGTGCCGACCTAAAACACTGTTTTATTACATTGCTATTTTTAGTAAAAAAATGTTATTTTTTAGATTTTAAATAAAAATCGAGTTGCGTTAGATAGTATTAATCAAATAATAGAGAAATCAATAAAAAATATTTTTTTTTAAAAATCATGAAATTTCCGACACGAAATTCCAACTACATATCCATGTCTATCATGTACAGAATCCATGGTTTCATTTTTCAGTACGCTGTCATTTCCACGGTGTATATCGGTAGGCTAATTACAAAATAATAAATTATAAGTGATACATAAACAATACAAGTGTTTCATTATTTAAAATTATGAATACTAGATAATAGGTTGTACTGACCGTTTTTTCGAATGACGTGTCCTCCTTCTCCTCCACGCCTAGTGTGTATAGAGGTGTCTGATATTTGCATCAAATTGAGTAATTATGAATGAAACCACCAGTGGTGATTTTTTTAGTGGTCGTTTAATGGTAGGTAATAGGTTCGTCAATCTCTAAGAGTGAGTCGGTTATACGACAGCCAGTCATGAAAGCCAATGAAAGTTGGCGATTAGTTTACAACCTATCTCGTTGTCTGTCCTGGTTTTAACTCTGCCTACGTCTATTCGAGGACACGAGCGTGAAGATGTTTTGTGGACATCAATCAAGACTTAGCGTCTAGGGTCGATAGAAAAACGTTCTTATGAAAGAAATAAAATTGAAGTCAATATGCATAAGTAAGACAGAACAATGTCTGTCGGTTCAGCCAGTGCTTAGATATAATCAACTTAAAAAATCAATACAGTAGTTGATAAAAAGTAATTAATGCCGCCTATTAATTAAGCTTGTGTAATTAATTTCTCATCAAAGTGATAATAAAGAATGGCGTAACATTATATTATATTTGCTATTTCATGAATAATAATAATTTTATTATCGGACTCTTTATTTGTTTCTGATATTCTTTTATTGTTTTTGGAAATTTATTTTTTCTTTTGGCAACCTCTTTTTTTGATGTGCTTAAAATAAACTGCATAAATTACGAAACATATTAACATAACAATGATCCACCAGCTACCTTACAGTAAATAATCAGGTCTCATTTGTATAAAATATAAATATCCATTCTGATGCTTACGTATGAGCTGGTGACCTTGAACGCCTGGACAGGACCTCCATAAACTATAACTAAGAACCATCTTTCAAATAAGTAATTTCAAATCAGCTTTCAAATAAAAAAAAAACCGTCCATCCGCTGAAGAACTACGATGCCATAGACAGACGGACTGACAGACACACACACTCGGACGCGTGCGCACACGCACGCACACATACATACACATATATTCACACCAATTCTACGATGTCTACATAGTTAATAATAACACCCAATTTTTCATCTGATACGTATATTTTGTAACTAGCACGCACGGTTATGAAATATACATAGAAACCTTCCCTTTTAATCACTTTATCTATTAAAAAAAACCGGCATCAAAATCCTTTACGTAGTTTTAAAGATTTAAGCATACCAAGGGACAAAGTGACAGAGGAAGCGACTTTGTTTTATACTATGTAGTGATTAGAAGATGGTCCGATTGCAAGGAATATATAAATATAAAAATGTTTAATATTTTCCTCTTATCAAGTACATAGAAACTGAAACGTCCTGCCGATATTATGTCGCTTTTGATAAGCAAATAACGTACCCGAAAATAGCGATTAATTTTTAACCAATTTGACAAAAACAAATTAAGTTTTCGACGCCTATATTTTTTATGTATGTTAGATCATCTCTCCGTTGTTCTTTCGATTTTAATATTTGTGTTTTTCATTTGGAAAAGCATTCTTTAGAGGTGCTCACTAACCCCAAGTAAGGATATGATGATGAAATCTCGTGGATATCGCCGAAAATCCTCAATTTTACAAGCTTTTATTTAACTTGCGAAACGTAATCCGTAAGTTTACCCATTCGTAATTTGCTCAAAGGTAACGGAGCGCTACTCATAATTTTCAAAAATGTTAGAATTAACTATCTACAATGAGCAACCGTTGTTATTAATCTTACTAATCATACAAAAGACTAACATCCGTGATTAAAACTACTCGTTTCATGAATATAGGAACCGACATTAGCTGAAAATTTTGCATGCACATGTGAATAGAATGACAGTGCAGTAGAAATCGATAGACAGTTTTGAGTTGCCTTAGTTAACGCCAACACCGGATCACGGACCACTAGACTACAAAGGTGATAAATAAACCTTAATAATCTCCGCTAAGTGATGCGGTTGCACAAATAGAAGTTTGTTACGCGTAAAATGATGATATGAAGAGAAGGCACGCGCGCATCTTAAGATACTTGGATGGTTATCCAGTTATCTCTTCCTGCCGCTAGAACATCTTGGTTGGAAGACTTGGTCGTGCTGGAGGGTATCGTATCTGGTGGACTTGCACAACCCAAGATTGGCCATAAGGAACCAGTAACCAGCGGTCGGCGACCGTTGCCTCTTACCATCAGAAGAGCCGCCGGCCTGTTAGCTATCTTCCTATTAATATTATAAATGCGAAAGTTTGTAAGTATGGATGTATGGATGTTTGTTACTCTTTCACGCTCGAATGGCTTAACGGATTTGTCTGAAATTTGGAAGACAGATAGATTGTGACCTGGATTAACATATAGGCTATTTTTAATCCCGATCGCACACCGGGTTTCTGTGAAAACGCGGGCGAAGCCGCAGGTAGCAGCTAGTATGTCATAAAAGACACTCACGCTAAATTACATGAGCTGGGCACCTGAGGACATGT
>NJDC01058181.1:10544-23349 GCA_002245475.1 Calephelis virginiensis | reverse complement strand
CACACACACACACACACACACACACACACACACGTCAAACTAATATCATCCCCCTTTTCAATACCTATGGAGTTTAAAAATGTCCGCAACGGCTTTATATTTTCCGATGAAGAATTTTACACACATTTATGTCGTAAGTCTCAAATATTGATGTCCTCTCAAGTCTCAAGGAAAGACCTGTCTAAATAAAACCGTAAAAGTCTCAATTAAAATAAAAAAGTTTGCGTTATAACATAATGTTGATGGATGTTGAAGGTGCGTCTCCGTCCTGTGGTCTAGGTGTGTCAGGCCAATTGTGCAAGTCTACCGGTTACCCTACCCTCCAAACTGGAAAATGGCATTGTTATGATGGTGACAAGAGCCGGTAAGGCGGTGCATACCTACTGACGGAGTTGCAGCACGATGGTAGAATGTCTTCCTGGCCGCAGTGACCTATTTAATGTTTGGTCGCCTCTTAGAAACGGTCGGAAAACAGATCATTTTTCTATACAAGAAACCAGGACTAACACGGAGAACTTTAAAAGCTTTTCAACAACAAAGCGACAAACGAATTTTGTAAATTTCAATTTGAGTTTGAAAGTTGGCGGTTCCCTGTCGAGGTGCGTCAGATGTTACTGTGATTTTCCCTTACTCATGTTCCAGACTGTAATCTGCATAAAAAAATAAGTGGAGTTGTGAAAACCGCAAGGTTTGTAACCCATTAGTCATTCAAAATATATGTACGTTGACAAATTACACAAACCCTTGACAAAACCCCAAAGTAGGCAAATATGCTTGTGTTATTGCTAACGTGCTAGTCAACTATGGTACAATTAATACAAAGAAATACTTAAATAGACTTACTTAAATAGTATATGTTTAATAAACACCCAAACCCGGAAATACATTTGTGATGAACAATCTACGTTCATTACAAACCTGGGCCTCGCGCTTGGTCGACGGAGTTAGGCGTTTACAGCCTTTCGGCCAACTAGGTGGTCGAAATACTACACTTGCAAGTAAGTACAGGGAAAAGATAAAAATACACCAATTGTTTTTGATATTCATCAAATTTATTTTATCGTCTTCAAAGTATGCTCCTTCAGAAACGATACACTAGCACCCAATAATCCAATCATCTCAACATTTTTTACACGCAATTTCTGGAATCGAGTTCAGTTTTCGCCGTCAATTTTATTTTATTTCTTCTAACGATTGGAAACGAGTGTCACGGGTGACTATTTGAAAATAAAATAATATGTAATACAATTTTAATAATAATAACTCGATAATAGTGTACCTACGTTTGAGAATATTTGATATTTACGTTGCACCTTGCACATTGCTTGTAACATCATAAAATTACCGTTATTTTGCAAATAACTCATCATTTATCAATAGAAAACAATGTTGCCAATGTAACAACAACAAAAATTTTAATTTGAAACTATAATAGTCGGATATCCAAAGTTAGGTCGACCTACACCGAGCTGATAATAGGATGAAACCGGTTTTATAGCAAATTTAGTACATCAGAAAATATATTAAAAATGGGTTGCCTAAAAAATTCTAGACATTTTATTTTTATTTTTTAAAATGTTTTTTATTCATTAATTTGTGTAATATGAAGATATTATCCCGACTTAAAGTAGGAATAAGACGAAGTTGCAGAAGTTGGGTTGCCTGTTGTTTATCTGATAAACAGATAATTGTCGATGCTAGTTACTTTCACGGGATCGGATAATAGGAAAAAAAATGTATCAAAATAGGTGCAGTTTCATTACATTTTTTATTACAATTTAAGTTGATGCCTGAAAAAAAATGGAAATATTAAAAACATTTTTTTTAATAATTAAAAATATTCGGTCCAGGATTTTTTTAGGCAACCCATTTTGATTATGTTTTCTGGTGTACTAAATTTGCTATGACACCGGTTTCATCCCATTAGGTAGCTCGGTGTAGGTCGACCTAACTTCGGATCTTAGACCATAATAAAATAATCCAGTCCCGGTACTTTTTTGCCTAAACACATGCTCATGCGGTTCTTTTGAAACACAATACTACAGCGATGATTCCGTGTAAAAAAAAATTAAACTGTTAGCCTTGCAGTTTTACTGCGTTTTAATAATTATTTTTGCGGATTGGCATTCCTAAGCATACTTTATAATAAAGCAAAGGTACTTGGGTTAATGGAAGTAATAAATTTGCATAGCAAATACGGTGACGGTACTATGGAATGGCAGAGCTGTGTTTACAGTAGGTATACCATTATCAGCTAGGTATCTCGTATTGGATTATTGTCCAAACAGATTTACACGATAAGATACCAAATGGTATTCATATCGCTATAATATCATTACCACTGAGATAATTGCAGATGGTGTTGAGGTGAAGGAGAAATATACGTAACTAGCTGTAATATATGTGCTTCCAATCCACCTGGGCTCAGTTCTACACTCATTTTAAAAAGGGGCTATTGCTTCCAAAAGAGCTTCTTTTTTTTAATGGTATTGAACGCCCAGGGCCGGGATTTTAGGCCTCGAGCGATAGTAAGCTTATCGGCTACCTTATCCTCTGAACCGGAACACGTCAACGGCAAGCGCTGACGTTATGGCTGCAGGAATAGGTAAGGCGGTGGTAACAATTCGGGCGAGTCGCTGCCAAACTCTACCATCTAATGCGATGTCACGGTCTATTAAGTAATTTTAGTTTGACCACTTTTTTGGTGCCGAGGCTATTTTTTTATGTAAGAGGCCAGTGAACAAGCATACGGCTCTCTTGATGCTAAAAAAATAAAGGTGGACTATAGACACCATAGATGTTACAGGAGCGTCGCTGTTCTGTAACCGAGATGTCAGATCTATTGTACCCTATCCTTATCTTATCGGTTGATATTTATCGATTACCCTACCCTCCGTGCAGACCCATGACAGTCATTATGGTGGCAGGAATTGGTAATGCGGTGGATCCCTACCCGGGCACGTTGCTGTACAGCACTCTACCGCCAGTGGTCTTGTTAGTGATGTCCTATATTTTAACCAGTGCTCGTCTCTTACGAGCTGTCTGACAAAGCGGCAGATGGTCTATTCTACTTAGCGGACCCAGACCAACTCGGGGAGATTCCGAAATGGTCACACATGTATTTTATCAACATCTCTTTACGAACCCGACAACTACGATAAATATGGTCGTCGAATGTCTTTATGGTACTTGAAATTTATACATTATTTCCTGAACTGAAAAACCACCAGTCGGACCGTGAATAAACTTTATATGGAACCACAAAAAAGAATCATAAAAACCAGTTCGTTATTCCCCGAATAATCGCGTGTTACGTTAACATACAACGAACTTATAACCTCCAAATGTTTAGAATGTACATTAAATGAGGAGAACCCTGAATATATTCGCCGCTGAAGAAAGTAGAAATAAAAATTCATTGCGGCAGCCAGCAGGACTTACGTAAGATGGCGTCTCGGGTCGTCTGCCACTAGCTACAGTCTCCTCTCAAATTTAACATATTTTCGGGCAACGTCTAATATACAAATTACTGCGAGAAAATCTTCCGTTCCCATCACCAACCACGAAAACTAACTTTAACACGCGTTTAATACGTGGTGGGCCACAGCTAGTTCTGTTATATGATAATGTTACATGAGGAAAGAGTGACATATTGCCACTGGTATATTGGATTATGCTTACGAAAAACGAACTAAGGAGAATAATGCCATCACTTTTTTCTCCAAGACATTCTTTAGGTTTTCATTTCATGATTTTTTTAAATAGGAGTTATCATAATTATTGTCACCAGAAGCCTCAAGACATCAAATCAGATATTTTCTAATTCAAATTTTTCAACGGCCCAAAACTTCCTGGAGATTTTTGAGATTGTACGTCAAACAAACAGACACACACTGATACATATTTTAATGCCAAGTCCCTTGTATATTAGGCAGAGAGGATCAAATGACAAGTTTCACGATTCCTGTCGACCTAGAGGACCTGGCAATTGGCATATAAATGCTACCAATTTCCTAAACTCTCACTGAAATTGGTTTCTTAGGATAAGCATTAGAGACCTAAAACTAGACGGACGCTTCCACATTGTTCATACACATGACTTATGTATGCACAAGTTGACATTAATAACACTTGCTAAGAAAATAAATAATGCGAAATATTTTGCCACTTTCAATAGAACAATTAAAATCTATTCCAATTATTCACAAGAACAATAAGGCAGAAGACATAATCAAACTCTGACTCTATGTCAATACTCGCCACTTTAGTGTTCCCGTGCTTTAGAAGCTTATGTAACCTTGGGCGCGCCTGAGATGTACCATTTAAACTTCAAGTTAGTAAAGCGTATTTCAAGTTAAGAAATTCATTTGTTTCCTTGCCTTTCTCTAGTATAACAAAATAAAATGAACACCCGGAGGGGTGAGGTGTGTGTATGTCTGTCTGTCGTATCATAACTTTTGAAAGTATGGACTAATATCGGTGCGGATTTTTGTTAGAAAGCGGACATGGTTGAGATATTTTTAGCTACATTATAATATTATGTACGTTTTGTCGGGGGTTATTGAAAGTGTGTAATTTTAGTGTTAGTCGTTTTAAAGAAAACAAAATCCGCTTAACACCCTCGCACAGCAGGGCATACCCCTCCAACAAACAAATCTTTGTCGGTTTCTCATTAACAAATATTATAGGGATCAGAGAATCGTATAAGTTGTACGTATTACATTCGAGAAGGACGTTTCATCTGGTAGATTGTTAAACATGACACAGTTCTCTGGAGATTAGCGTCCGGCGATCGGCGTACCCCTGCCAGGTGCGGCTGGCTCTGCGCCAAATACAAAAACCTTCATTTTAGACCTAATGCATTCCAACGACCCATCAATACAATTTCTCTTCATAATTTTGCTCAGATATTTAATACTCGATTACGACATCACTATTGGAAATGTAAATTATTTCAAAGAAGAATGTTAAATATTCTTAGTTTTTGGTGACATCAGTGTTTTTTTTTTAATTACTTGCCCGAGTCTTATTGTTATATTGTTGTGATCTTCCGATAAAATTATCTTAAATGTGTTATTTGCAACTTCCTATTTCTATGATTTTATATATTCAATCAGCGAGTGGAAGTGGAGTGGAGTGGAGAAGGAATGGATTATTTGTTTATGGTTCCAAATTCAAATTTTCAAATTTGTTTAGTTATATCATATTTAGTGTGTATTGCGAATTGCATAATGGACAAAAACATCGAACAAAGAGTTTGTTTTAAATTCTGCATCGCCAATGGTATTTCTTGTTCGGAGCCAATGGAAATGTTACAGAAGGGTTACCTACGGTGTATCGACTACATCAAAAACTCGTGCTTGTGAGTGGTGGTACAACTTCCATCAACTGCTGCTACTGAAATTCATATCACAAAAGTGAACGAAGGAAACAGTGACTGAAAATACTCATTCAACTTTGAGTGAGATAGCCGCCGAACTTTTTGTGTCTCACGAGTCGATCCCTATAATTTAAGCTAATAATTTGGGTATGAAACGTTTTAACACTAGTCCCAAAAAACCTGAATTTTCTCCAAAACTCAATCGCATGAGAGTCGCTGAGGACACGCTAGAAAGAGTCGATAGTGCCGACCCAACGTAACGTCATAAAACGCTTTGTTCTGGTGATGAGACCTGGGTTTTCGAGTTTGACGTGCAAACTAGTCAACAAGCTTCGGAGTGGCGCCTTCCTACTGAACTGGATCCGAAAAACCACGCTAAACTAGTTTAAAAGTCAAAGTCATGTTGAGTGTTTCCTTTGACTATCGTGGTGTTGTGCACGCGGAATTGTTGCTGGAGGGTCAAATGGTAAATACGAACTTTTGAACAGACACTCAACAAAAACCATCGACCAACCACCATATTCACCAGATATGACTCCACTTGATTTCTTTCTTTTTTCCAAACTCAAATTACCACTTTGTGGCACCCGTTTTCAATCGGTAGAAGACATAAAAACTTCACGGCTAGAACTAAACTCAACTCCGGAAACTGCGTTGGCGTTAAGTGTATCGTTTCTGAACGTGCATACTTTAAAGGCGGTAAAATAAATTTGATGCAATAAATGATGAATAACAAACAGTTTGTAATATAATAAAATATTTTTGATGGCAAAAGACAGTGGACAAAAACGCAACTCCTCTGTTCGTAAGAGATAACCCGGTCTTATGGACACCCTAGACCAGGGATTCCCAAAGTGTGCGCCGTGGCGCACAGGTGCGCCGTAGAAAGTAAAGAGGGGCGACGTGAGTCGATCCAAATAATATACTCGTGAGTACCTTAAAAACATTTAACATACGAGATTTTAAATTTGAAACAACGATAAGTCTGCTTGAGTCGTGTATGTCATCGTCCCTCTCTCTCGGAAAAGTACCAACTTACGCTGTTGTAAACCATTGGTACCCTGCCTCTTCCATATCTTAGTTTAATCACGGTTATGTACATTCTTTCATGTCGAATCCCTTGAGGAGTAAGCAGAAAGTATCGAATACTAAATGTTTAGTATCATTTATGATTTTATCATATAATTTAACTACAAACTAAAAGCCTTATTGGATGCGACTACATCTCTTTAAAGTTTATGTTCATTTATGTTTAGAGTTTGATTAAAAGTGACATGCTATAATATAATATATAACCCGTATTATAATATCCCGTATGTAATAACTTTTAAAACAATACTCATATATAAGTAAATATTTGTTATGGAGAAGTGATGATTATAAATAAAACGCGATTAATTTAAAAAAAAATGTTCTTGCTTAATAGAACCTGTGTATGTATGTATGTATCAATAAATATGCTATGGGTACTAAACTCACTAGAGCGCTGGACTCGTTTTCGTGGAAGGGACTATGTTGGGAAGACATGTATGTATGTAAGTAATGAACATGCCGTCGACTAGCCGAGCCTGTACTAGTTTGCAGATAGTTCCAACTAGACTATAACGACAGGACTTACAGTTTATAAATATAGAGAATAATAACAGGCTGTGCTTTAATTCAAACTGGAAATTAAACCGGCGTTTTATAGCGCACTGCTGAAATACACCACTGCAAGTAACTTGGCAAAGCATTACCCTCAAGAAAAGCTATAAGTCTGACAATAAGATGAACTGAAAAACGTAACGGCGAGACCTAACCCACATAGCGCGGTCGACGAACTGGTTTGACAAATGTATTTAGGAAATGACAACCTTCTACGATGCTATTTCTAGATGTCCCACTTTGATATATTACTACTTATTTATTTCGCAAATGAACCCTTAACTCGACTAAGTTTTGTACGTACATGGCTATACGAAAATCTACAAAACGATCAATATTCATATATTGAGGTATATGGGAAAAAGTTGACCACGTGAGAGTCGGACTCGTCCATGGAGGGTTCCGTAACAACAAGTAACATAATATAAAAGTTCTTGTAATTTGTTGTAATTCTGATTACGTTTAAAAATTACAGGTTTATTTTTAAAAAAATGGTTCAGGGATTGGGCATAAGGGTAATATGTTTAAGTTAAGGTTCTGTTTACAAAATTAATTGAAATTAAATGTTTAACTTTATTTTCATATAATTTGATTGAATGAAAGGTTTACTATTTATGATGTATTAAAAAAAACTACTAACTAGATCTCGTTCAAACCAATTTTCAGTTTAAGTACATAACGTACATTTTAAATTTTGGTTAGTTTTATCATTCTCTTATTTTATAAATTACAGAAGTTTAGCTACACACGTGCTACCACTTTGAAAATGTCTCTCGCACAAACTATTCAGTTTAGAAAATAATTATGTTAAAAACCTGAATATCATTTTTGAACACCTACCAATAAATGGGTGTAACACTATGGGATATACTAATCTATTGTCTAACACGTACGGGTTTGGTGAAAAAAATGTTGAATTTCAGTTCTATGTTTGGGTAACCGCTACGTTTTCTATTTTTGCGTCACAATCTTAATGCGGTTCACAAAATGCATCTGCTTACCAAGTTTCATCGTCATAGTTCTTATGGTTTTAGAAAAAGTGGATGTGGATGTGATACACACACACACACACACAGAGAGAGAGAGAGAGAGAAAGAGACAAGAAAAATATTTATGGGTTCCGTCTTTTTCCAAATGGCTATGGAACCCTATAACTAAACTAATATGATATTCTAAGTGTAAATAAAATGTAAAGTTCGCAATATATACTATCACGAAACTTGGTATAGCTTTAGTAGTTGTATGTAGGTATACACGTGGAGTTTTTTCTCATTGACATGTAGGCATTGCTCGTGTAGACTTTTATTTTACTTTGTCCCGGCCAACCTCGTACCGCGCGCGTTCAAAAATACCGCTTCGTATTTTTGAATTTTTGTTTATCAAATATTTTTATTCTGCTATTGGAGTGGATATCAATTCAACAAATAACAGATTATTCAAATAAGTACAACCGTTTTTGATGTATATGTAACTAATGTATTAAACTATGTAACTAACCCGTTTTGTTTTGTATGTGCCGTTGTTTTATATTTCTACCAAATCCAAGTACTTTGCCAATTCCGATTTTTTACTTAGTCTTGTATTTAAGATCTAAGATGACGGTAACCACTGCTTAAAAACGTATGACCCCATTTTTTAATCATATGTTGCGCGTTGAACTCTTTTAAATGAAATTTAAATTTATTTAAAAGTACCTATAGGTACGCGACTGATTCTTTGATTAGAAATTACACCCAAGTCATTTAAATGAATGCATCAGTTACTAATTAATTAATTATCATCGGTCACAGTATCGGCTAACAGTAAAATACGTGCCATACAAAAATGCAAACGACCAACATTTTAATTTACCTAAAAAGGAGATAACACTTGTCACAAATTCGGAAACCTAAGATAATCTGTCCATAAGTATTATCTTCTATATCTTCAGTATTATCACACCTTTGAATCTTCACCGTCCACCGCCTTACTTATTCCTGCCGCCATAATGAGTCGGTCGTGTTCCGGCCCGGAGGGTAGGGCCACCGGTAGACTTGCACAATTGGCATAACACTCGGCCACAAGATAGAGACGTACCTCTAACATCTATGGTGTCTATTGGCCGAGGTTGTATCTTATCGCTAGGGGACCGTGTGCTTGTTTGCTATAAAATTTTAAAAATGTCAACCGTACAAATGTACATATTATTTTCAAATGAAGAAACACTTATACTTTTTTACCTATTACTTATAATTTATTATTTTCTTTCACCAACCTGGTGTTGCTATTGTAAGCGAAATCGTTAAGCTATTTATGAAACGATAAACTATGAGTGATATATGGAGGTTTCACTAAGCGCCAATGATGGAAAATATTAAATGTGTACAAATATACGTCCAATTGTTTACGAAAATTGTATTTCAAGGCCATTCCGAGTCTTATTTATTTATTATTTATTTAAACAGATACACCACTGGCTTATCACTAGACATTGTTAATTACACCACATATCAGTTTTGTTCAAAATGATTTGCCTTTAAAGGTATATACAACATTCACAATAATAATGCAGCTACAATGAGAGATTCGTTAATTTAACTAGACCAATATTATTAATAATGAGATAACCTCTTGCCTTTTTAACTACATATTTACCGGCGATTTTTACAGCGTAGAATTATTTTTTAACAAACTTCCACCCCACAATAGTCCCTTGGGGGTTGAATTTCGAAAAAAATAGCTAATTACTTATTTCCATATCAAATTTCGTGACAATCAGTTCGACGGTGCAGACATAAAAGAGCAACAGACAGACGGACTTTCTCATTTATTACAATTATTTATTATATTAGAATGGATTACCCTTCCTACTCTTCAGCACGAAACTCGACAATAGCTAACGGCGGCTGCACGTGGACACGATACAGTAAGGCGAACAATATGCGTTAAGCGCAGGAAAACTACAATAACACGACTCCAATTTCCTTAACCCTTCGCGATTTAAAGTTTATTTTTCGGAAAATATATATATAAAAATAATAAGTCATGGTTCCGAAGTGGTCCCGAATGAATTTGACTGTAATCCGACAAGTGGTTTTTTGATCTATCTACTTAATAATGCATACATAATATACTGAGGGTGACGACATTTCGTTTGGTGCATTATCACTACATAGCATAATACAAAGTCGCTTCCTCTCCGTCCCTATGTCCCTTTGTATGCTTAAATCTTTAAAAGTATCTTCACGCCCATATCTCCGAAGAGGTAGGCAGAGGTACAACCAAGGCACCCACGACTAGCCGAAAACACTAAGTCCCACAATGTGATAGGTGGCAAGCCTATCGCCAACCGGGCACATTTCCAATCCCGATCAACATATTTTTTTAAATTAGAAAATTGGAGAAATCCAATTTTCTTTATGTTGGCTGACCCGGGATTCGAACCCAGGACCTCATGCAGTCAAGTCCAACACCCGGACCGCTAGACCACAGAGGCGACCGGACCGCTAGACCACAAAGGCGACAATCTTTAAAATTACTTTTTTAATAGATAGAGTGATCGAACAGGAAGGTTTATGTGTATATTTTGTATCCGTGCGAAGCAGGGGCGGGCCGCTAGTTAAATATAACTCAAACTGACTTGTCGTGTCGCAATCAATTTTATACAGGGTCGCTTCGGAATCATAGTATTTCCAAAAAAGTGCGATCGAAATCTGTTCTTTATCGGACGAGTAATCGCATAACAAACATACAAAAAAAACTCTCGAACTCGCTGGGGGTAGGATTATTTAAATAACCATTTTTGATCATTTAACAATAAAAAATAAGGTTTTTTTTAAAAGGTTTTGCAATTTCCTCGAGCGTTGGGGACTTTACAAAACATTCTGACCTACTGCAACTGAAGCCTGTGGAACATATATAAACTTAAACTTCATACTCGGTAATTAGTTATGGTATCAGTAGTGCAGAATAACAGAAATACTGTGAAACATTTTGAAAGTAAACGGGAAAACCATAAATCATACTAGGTATGTTTATTTTATCTGGCCTGGCCATAAGAAGTTTGCCAGCTAGTAAATATATTTCTTTAGTGACAGAAAATCGTAAGAGACTGTCAGATACTAATGGTATTAACCATAAAGTTTACCGGTACAGCAAGTAAGTTATTTTTCTACAAATGATATCTAATATCAAGCTCCTATTTCATGCTAATAATGCTATTCACTAATTCAGCTAACAATAACTAGTTATCCTACTGGAAAAAGACAAACGCGGCCTATGGACACCATAATATATGTTATGGGTGCTGTTACTGTCCTGTGGGTGGAGTATACAGTATTTTCTACCGGCTAACTTATCTCTCTCTGGAAGAGATAGGAAAACGACAGTATTAAACACTGACATTATGTGCGCAGGTATAGATAAAGTAAAGGATCTCTTCCCGGGTATGTTGCGAGTTCGAACCTTTTTAATTTACAAGATTTTTATTTGTAACTATTTCATCTTATATTTACTCATTTTTAACGTATTTTAACTGGAGCGCAATGATCAGGAAGATAAATATATATAAGTAACATGATATATGAATATGGAATATGTGGGTCTATCTACTTGCGTACCCGTCATGCAAACATCATGAAGATATTATGTCATAAACGCAAGATTATTGTTAGGCAGACAACGTGATAGGGTCTCGGGTTGAAACCGCGGTCATGGTGATCATTTCTGCCATAAGGGAAGTGCGCTCCAATATATATTCCGTGTCGAGTGTCCGGCCCAGCCTCAGGTCGGTACCACCACACCTGTGGGCGACGGCTCAGAAGTAACCAATAAAAAATCCGTGCGATAATTGCATTTGTATAATATAAAGAAAATAATTTAACATTTTAAGAAAAATCCCCAACAGGCCATATAAAATATTCACAAAGTTTACTCTACACACAATGAAATATCGGGATGTCTCCAGATGTTGAGCCGGCAATTTAGTCATTCTATATTACACTACTTGTACTGAGTTTGGCCCCAATTATAATAGTAATTGTTGGTATTGAGTAGAAGAACGTATTAAATTGAAGAAACAACTCCAAAAAAAATTTGGTAAGGTCGAAACGAATTTAGAAGCCGAAATTTGATATCGACAGTTAGGTTAGGTAGTTAGGTGTGGCAAAAAGATGCGCTTGCAGTTGGCACCGGCTGTTGGTACGGGTGGCGTGATTATGGTCAATATTTACGCGGATCGAGCGTTTTGGTCGCCGCCGTATGACGTAATGTTGAGTTTGTTCAGCAGTCAGTGGTCGCGGCAAGGACGTAAGGCAGCTACGGTACAGCCGGCCGGCGACAACCCCACAACACATGAGCCCATTACTGCACTCGTATTTTTAGTTCGTAAACATCATCTGAGTTAACAAAATCACATGTGTCACTAACGGAGAGCCCACCTATCGCCACCGGAGGTACGTGCGTTAAAGTTCAAATTATTTTTTAATGGCATTAGACAGAGAACAAACACACGACTCTCCTGGTGGTAAGCGACTACTGTGGCCTATAGACACCATAGATGTTATAGGTGCGCCGTTGTCTTGTGACAGGGATGTTAGACCTACTGTCATGTTTTTAATGTCTAAGCACTTTCACAGAAATTTTAAAAAACATTACTTTGGGGTCAGAAGATCTAAAGTAGATAATATTAACTCTACATCGTATCAAATAAAATCTAAAATCAACTTTTTAAGACCCCACGTGAATCAATATAAATATTATGTGCATTTAACGAACTTGAACCCTCCCAGTTACACAGGGGTG
>NJDC01058180.1:202899-220567 GCA_002245475.1 Calephelis virginiensis | reverse complement strand
CTTAGTTTATATTGATGTCAAAACCGAGGGTTGTTGTAATAAAAATTTGGTCTAAATACGTTAAGTATATTATTGCGAAAAATTTTATATTTTAATCTTGTCAATGTCATTCACAACTCATAAGTATGAATATTTCTTATTCTGCGTTTTGTTTATTTAGCCATACCTAATTAATATTAAAAAATGTAATCTTTGAAAATCTAGCGAATGTTGATCGACAAACTGTTTGTTTGTGTACTAACACAATAAAAAAAATTAGCAATATTGGTAAATTCGTTCAGACGTAATACGAATACCGCAGGTGATTCCCCAACACTTACATATATAGATAAAGAAAGGCACAGATTTCGAGAAAAGTTTCACAACATGCCGGGTCAAAATTATTGCTCGTATAGCGTCAATAGTAAACATATATAATTTTGAATTAAAAATATATATTTTTGTCTTTTAGGAAGGTAAAACAAAGTCAGATGGATATGATTCTCTGAGTTACCACGTCGTGACGAGTGACGGTTACATATTGGAAATAAACAGGATCCCCTATGGCAAAGACGGACCCTCTGACGTCAAGAAACCTGTAGTGTTCATGATGCATGGACTACAGGGATCCGCTGCATCTTACTTCTCTATTGGTGCCGAGAAAAGTATGGGTAAGTAGCCACAAATAATCGCAGTAATATTGTTATATATGTAACCTTTGTTAGCGTTAAATATGCTGTCGGCTATAGGCAATTTGTATTGTAGAGTTCTCGCCAGATAACTCTACTCGCGGAAAAAATTTTAACTATTATGATGTTTGTCGAATGTTACCAGATACACGGTAATTGCAGCAAAATCAAGTTATTTTAGTAAAATGAAACACTGTCCACGGTAATGAATTATTACAAAGTTATTTTTAAGTAGTTTAGACTTTTAATTTACTATGTAGGTATATTTTAAGCCAATTATAAAACGCAAGATTATTTGTGAAATATACATGAAATCTAACGCAAAAAGAAGAGGTTCCTTCGATAATACAATTAGTGTTATTTCCGGTGCCGAAAAATTGCTCAAACGTAATAACAATACGCAATATAACTCATCAATTTTTAATGGCACGTTAATTATTGGTAAATAATTTCTTATGAAACATTAAGAAAAATACTTTTTATACTTGGTAACTTTAGTAACGCCTTCCTTCGCGCGCAAAGTGATATGGCGCGATCTATAGTGCCTAATGTTAGAAAAAGATGAACAGGTGAAGAGTTGAAAGAATCGTCTGTCAATAGTCTCTCTTGTAAACAAATACCGTTTACCATCGTAGTCCTAACCAAAAAGAATACCTACAATACACCCCATCGCTCATGACATAAATATCGATCACTTAAAACGAAATTATTGATGCTCCCGGATAGACTTGTATGATATTGAAATGTCACCTCTGTTTTTACCCACCCACTGCTACATAGAGCCTTCCTCCAAATATCACGTTTTTATACTGCAAATGAAATATTTAAGGGGAGAGTGTTGTTAGTTTATTATCGAGTGACCCTTGACTTTCCACATTCGCCATCACATTTTACTGCTGAAACTACAAAAATCTAATTCCATTTATTTGGAAAGATAACTAGCTAGATAGTAATTCTGAAATGATCCAAATGTTTTTTATTAACATCAAAAAACAATGATGTCGTCAAATACGTTTGGTAATACCACCTTCGAATTATGCGCCACGTTTCTCTTCTTCTTCCAATCTATTTACTGGTTTCTTTAAAAAAATATCAGATCTTTAGAACATAGTTTTAAAGGAACACAACTCTTACAATAAGTAAAATGTTGTCAACTAAATTTGAATTAGTAGTTTAAAGGTGATTCTTCATTCACACATTCATACATAGATTAAACTTTTACAGCTTATAATCTGGCTGATGCTGGTTTTGATGTCTGGCTTGGAAACGCTCGTGGTGTGCTCAATTCACGAAACCACGTCTCCCTTGACCCCGATAACAGCAGAGATGCCAGGAAGTTCTTCGATTTCACTTGGGAAGAAATCGCTGTAATTGATGTGCCAACTATGATCGACTATGTCCTTGAAGTGACGGGAGAAGAAAAACTTCATTACATTGGTCACTCACAAGGAGGAACAGTTTTCTTGGTTCTTGCCTCAATGTTGCCAGAATACAATGACAAGTTCCTCTCGGTACACTTACTGGCTGGTGTGGGATATCAAACTAACTTCCCTCACAGAACCTTGGCGGCTGCAGCTATAAGTGTCGACCTCATCTACGTAAGTATTGTTACAGGCTAGGCAGTACGTCACTTCAAATGTCAAGAGACCGCCGTGTCCTATAGACACATATAGAAGTTATTATTGCACTGCTGTCCCATGGCCAGAGAGTCAAGATTCTTGAGCAAGTGCTATTCAACATTCCGGCCCGGAATATGTCATGCCAATAGTACTAGGGGTTTCAAAACATTGGTTAGCATCCGTGTGTTCCACATTGGTTTGTTTCAAACAAAG
This sequence comes from Calephelis virginiensis, assembly GCA_002245475.1. Lineage (NCBI taxonomy): Eukaryota > Metazoa > Arthropoda > Insecta > Lepidoptera > Riodinidae > Calephelis > Calephelis virginiensis. The sequence goes on along the minus strand of NJDC01058180.1, from coordinate 218,067 downwards.
TTTCCGCCAAGGTTACCTTTGTGGAAGGCGCGATTACAACCGTCTGGATTATGCTTATGGTTGCAGAAATAAGACGACAAAACCCTTCCTGGGTTTCTACAACGAGTGGTCTTTTTTGTAGGGATCCATATAACCAACACTCGTCTCCCTCGAGCTGGCCTTTTTATGCCTTTTCTTAAAACTAAAACAGTGATATCTCGTTGGTTTCAGTGATTATGTTTTTTACTTCGTACTTTAATAATTGTCTCTAATCTAATTGTCGTGTTCATCATGACCTGCTTGTTAGTCGAGGGGCAAGCGTACACGCCTAACTCGACCAATTGACCGCGAAACTCCGGTTCGATTCTCAACGAGAGCAGACATTTGTGTGATGAACATTTATGTCTACATTTATGTCAAATGTCCATATTTCCGAGTCTGGGTGTTAAAAAAATATTTTGATGATATATAACTAAGTATTTTCTGTGTATTAAAATCGTTGACTAACACCCATCACACTAGCATAAAATTTCCTTACTTTAGAGTGAGATTCATATTGTGTAACTCATTGATTTATTAATTATATATTTATTTATCTATTTATTAGTTATCATGTTATGTTGATTGGTTCACTCCATGTTGATCTGGATGGTCTATGGAGAATAGACCTTCCCACCTTGAAGCGAGCATTGATGAAAAGTGTAAATTACTAACAAAATTCCTAGTGGCAGAGTGCTGTGGAACATCTTATCCGAAAACTGGTTTATCGCTTTGCCTATTTCTGCAAAAAAATATACTATCTAGAATATTAGGTAAATAGTATAACATACCGAGAGCAGAAAAGATCAGAGGTCAAACATATAATTTAGGTTTTTTATTGCCCGAAATATTGACAGAATTTTCTGTCCGCCGGGATTAGAAAGTGACGATTTCGTTTAGCATAGCGGGAGAAAATTATTTCTATTCTTTCCTTTTAAAAGTTTCCGTCTTCTTAAAAGTCTGTCCTCATTTTTTATTAAAACATTGAGTTTGGTAGATGTGTAATTTAATAAATGTTTAAATTGCAGGCCTTCGCCACTTCAACTGGCCTCTTGGAGATATTCGGTCCTGAATGGAACGAAATTGCAGATTGTGATAATAACGGCGGCAGTGAAGCTTGCGGAATTAATGATATCAAGGATGCTTTGGTAAGACTTTCACTATGTAATACTCGGCCCGCAAAAACAAAATCCATTGCAAAGGAAAATGGAACCATCAGGCGAACCAAATCTATCTTAACGCTTCTCTTGCACCTTCTGTCTGGATACAGATTTCGTAAGTCGTAATTTACGAAAAGTAAAAGCTGAGAAACATAAGTGATTAAAACTCCTAACAATATCCAGAAGGAATCTACATTTTGTAGTGAGTTTTTGTGGGCTGTGATTTAGGTATAACCTTAAAAACATGAACTATTTTCTTCCTTGAATTTTCATTCAGTAATTTTTGCGCGAAAGCGTATCCATCCTCCCAAACTGTCGCATGTATAACATTAGTAGGATTTACGTTTTAAATACAAATTTGCCATTACAGGACGACATTTTTGAAATCGAAGTATACGCTGGAGCATCTCTCAAACAGTTTGCGCACTACGGTCAAAACATCAGGGACAAGCGCTTCAGAAGATGGAACTATGGTTTATTAAACTTTATAAACTACGGATCTTTCACTCCACCAGAATATAACATCAAACGCATCACCGCCAAGGTCACTATGCACTATACAATCAGTGATGAACTACTGAGTGAAGAGGATGTCCTGAAAATGGCAGCGGACATGCCCAACGCAAGCGTTCGTAAAGTAGCCAGAGACACTTTCTCCCATACTGACTTCTCCATTGCTAAAGATGCGAAAGAACTAGTAACTGATTATATCATCGACGACATCAACAAATGGTGAATGATGAAGATACTGACTAGTTAATTTTTTTTATTTATGAAGTAGATTGTTAAATTTGTATTTTATTCTAGGAATAGACAATTGTATTCTATAACATACAATAAAAATAATCTATTTTCATATTTTTTGAAATTTTGATACATTTCTGAAATCCAACCTTAAGCATACATTTGTAGCGCTGCAATCCTAATTACATTACTAAAATTTACGTTTGAGTTGTAAGATATAAAAAAGCATCAACAGAATCGAAGGTGCAACCGTTAATCAATTTTTAACGAACTGAAAAAGAAGGTAATGTGTGGTTGCACCTATCCACCAAGTCTAGATCTGATAATGGAATCCCAAGGAAAGCGAAATAAATATATAAAACATATATTTTTGTGTACGTCGACAACATAATTTTGAAATCAAAGATGATTTATGCGGTTTAGTACAACATTTGTAAGAACTGTAAACTGAGTAAGTATCAACTTGAGGTTAGTACGCTAAGCCTTCTGCGTAAGTAATTTGCATTGGCCACCTCAGTTGAGAGGTTAGCGTACATGCATAAGAGGCCGAACTCACTAAGCGATTTCTACCCGCGCTCGCGGCGGTCGCGGTTTTGCGATTTTATTTCAAAACTCACGAGAGAGGTCATTTTACGGTCCCGCAGCCGCCGCTGTTGAAATTATCGCCCGCAAACTTGACGGTTGATTATCGCGCGGTCGGCAGTTGCAATTAAAAATCAGTAGAAATAGTACAAAATGGTCGCCTGCCAAGCGACCGCAGAGCGCACGGTCGCAACCCGCCGAGGCGGCGGCAGGAGATCGCCGCCCGTACGGTTAACGGGCAAAAGAACGCTCGCGAGAACCGCAAACAACCGCAGGCGCTGCGGCCGAAAATCACGTCGTGAAATGTGAACTTACGTTTTGCATATAAATATACATTCTACGGGATCTGCGGGCCCGCAACCTACGCGGGCGCGGGTAAAAGCCGCGTCTTGAGTACTTAGTCTGACTCTACCGACTAACTGCGAGGCTCGGGAGCGATTCCCGGCGGGGGCAGACATTAGACATGAACGATTAGACGTCTACATGTTCGGTCTTGTTGTTTGTTTAATTTATTCTAGTATCTATTTAAGTATTTCTATGTACTATAGTTGACTAATACCCATAACTATATAATTTGCACACTTTTAGTTATTCATGTTGTGTAATTTGGCCAGAAATATTTATTATATATTTTATGAAAGATTCAAATTTTAATACATTTTAAAACAATACCCTGTTATTTAACTGTTATTATCTCAGAATATAAAGTATCTCTGATTACAGATATCATAATATAATGTTCATTTAATCTTAATTTGACGTAAGCCATACTTTAGGGCTTAGTTTTGATAAAATTTACTGTCATTTAAGAAATTAATAAATGTAATTAAGAATAGTCACGAACATCCGGCAAAGGATAAGTGACATTTGATACAAATATGAATCACCTCTTTTGTTGATATGTCTTTTGTTGCTTGGGTTGACATTCTTGTTAGTGCAAATAAAATCTACATATTCTATTTCTTCGCCTCTGTGATTTAGCGGTTCGATGTTCAACTTGACTTCATGAAGTCCCGGGTTCTAGCCCGGGTCGGGAAGCAGAGAGAAAATGTGTTTGTTGCTGATGACAGATGAAGGAGTGTTTCCTTGAAAATTGATACATAAAACCTTGGTAACTGGTCAGGCAATTTGTTTTACTTCATAACGAATTTGTTTTACTACCTCACTTTACTTTACGTCACTACCTCATGGTCGCGATCTCAGACAACCTGTGAAAATCTAACGACTACGCTACCCTCTAGCACGGAACACGATAATATTGATTACTGACGACAAGGTGCACACTCCTACGTTCCACAGCGTCCATTCAAATATCAAACGTTTTAATACTGTGTAATACTGGTATGAAACGTCTATATTTTTTTATGTAAAACTTCAGCTAAAAAGCACGCAGTTTTCCTAATGGTAACGAATGACCGTGGCCTAAAAATACCATATATATTACAGGTCTTCTCTGTCCTTTGCTCTGGATATCAGGCCTAAAGAGCAAGTCTACAGACTACCTTATGGGCCGGAACATGACAGAGTCATTACGACACAGCAGCAATAGGTAAAGCGGTTACGCGGCCTACGCGGGAAAGCTGCTGCACAGCACTTTACCAGCAATGATCTATTGACATATTTAACCAGTGCTCGCCTTCTACGAGCTGCCTGGCAGAAAGAGGCAGGGGGAAAACAATGGTGGAAACGTGGGGAAAATAATTCTATAACGGTATGTCATAACTACGTTTCTATCAGCAAGCTACACCTTTAGCATCTTCCGACAAAAATTAAGTCGAAGTCCGACTAAAGACTAACACCAAATAATATCCATTAAGTGCGGGGTCCGGCGAACTCTCGGGTCAACCGTTAATTCAGTTTGACAGTAATCCATTAAATAAACGGTGATTTATTTGCAAGGCCGCTAACCCTTCCTAATAGAGCCTTATTGATATAGGTGTAATTATGGTTTGCGGTTATCAGGAGACAAGTTGTGGGTGGACTATGTAAGGTATGTAAGGTTTTGGGGGATCAGAAATCGGTTATTGATGATACTTGGTTTTCATAGAATAAGACAATCATTCTTTGTGGTTATATCTCCCCGTGTTAATCCGGGTCTTATGTGTAGAATAGAAGAGCATGGTGTTAGAGAGCTAAGGAACCACATGTCTGGGTAGGGATCTAGCGCCTTACCTATTCCTGCCGCCTTAATGACAGACTCACATTCCGGTTTGAAGGGTAGGGTAGACGGTACACATATACAATAGGCCTAACATCCCGGCTACGGGACAGCGACACACCTATAACGTCTATGGTGTTTATGGGTCACGGTTGTCTCTCACCACCAAGCAAGCAGTATGATTGTTTGCTGACCTCTCATAACAAAATAGAAAAAATAACTTTTTAGTCAATTATGAAATTATGACAAATTAAATTCGGCAGACAGAGGTTTAAATTTCGGTTTTATAAAGATATTTTGTTATTTTTAGGGCTTTGAACCGCATACGAAATCCAACCAACTATATGGACACCCAACCATCAATAGAGGCGTGTTTTTATACCATAAAAAATATTATTAAGATTATTAGCATTCTGTGCTCCTGTTCTGATTGGTAGTTAAAAATCCAATCACAGTCTTAATTACCCTGCAACAACTAAACTGAAATAATATAGGGCTTCAGTATCGTTTTGAACTTTCCTTCATATTTATAATAGCACTCAGTAAATTTGCAGGGAATATAAATAATTTATTAATTTTTATATATGTGCTAACCACATCTTGATTTGATTAAGTATTCTTAAAATTTTATACTACATAGTAAATAAACATATATTCCTTAAATGAATTATTTTCATTCTGATTCTTAAACTAACTAGAAATGCATAAATAAAAATAAATACGTTGAGTGCTGTTTTTGCAAATTGGTAATGCACACGAGGCCATAATATTGATGAGTTTTGATGTGTTTATATACAAAGACAAGGACTTCATAAAACAAACATTGACTGAGGGAGAACATTAAATAATTATTTTGTGAGCTTTAAAATCCTTAAGAAATGCCTCTCCAAAAATGTTAAAACAACTAAATCCGACTCTACTACATAGTATAAAACAAAGTCGCTTCCTCTGTCCCTATGTCCCTTTGTAGCACACAACCTGAAAAAAGTATAGTTTGTGCATCAAAATGTACATACGTTGACTGCAATTTATAAAGATTTTGTATAATTTGAAGCTAGTATGTGTATCAATTTGGAATTTGGATTGCAAAAGTTTAGAAAATTAATAATCGCTCTACAGAGCTACACATTGTTCAGCACGCCTTCAACCTCTGTATGAAGTACTACGAAGTCCGCGTAGAGCGTAGGCCGTAGTAAGTGTAGACTTCGGCACATGCTACTGTCACACTTCAATGTGAACAAATTGTTACATAACAAACAGTTTGGATTTACCAAAGTTGCTCAACAGTTGATGCAGGCGTGGAATTATTAAAAAATGTATTTGAAGCCTGGGAGTACTCGCATGTTGCATAAGGTGTATTCTGTGATCTCTCTAAGGCTTTCGACTGTGGTCATCATGATACTTTGATCAGGAAATTATGCTATTACGTTATTAAGTAAAAAGGTCTTGATGTCATGATCTCACACTTAAACAATAGAGTTCAGAGGTATAAAATAAATGGTAAAACTTCTTCGGGTTCGGCGGTTACGATTGGCGTACCGCAGGGCTCTATTCTTGGTCCATTTCCGTTTCTTTTATATATAAATGACTTACCTTATTACATAAAGGATACCCACGATATTGTTATATTCGCGGATGACACTTCACTTCTATTTAAAGTGAAAAGGCAATTAGGTAAGTATGACGAAGTCAACAATGCGATATCCAAAGTTGTACATTGGTTCACAGTTAACAATCTTCTTTTAAATGGTAATAAGACGAAATGTATTAGATTTTCAATGCCCAATGTAAGCCTCGTAGATTCCAATGTACAATTAAATTGATCTAAAGTGGATCTGATTGAATCCACTGTCTTTTTAGGCATCACAATTGAAAATAAATTACAATGGTGCCCTCATATTGAGAAACTGGCAAATAGGCTTAGTTCAGCAGCATTTGCAGTAAAAAAATAAGAACATTAACAGATGTTAAAACAGCCCGATTAGTATATTTTAGCTATTTTCATAGTTTAATGTCTTATGGGATACTTCTTTGGGGAAATTCTGCAGATATAAATACTATGTTTTTATTACAGAAAAGAGCTATTAGAGCTATTTATAACCTTAAAGTAAGGGACTCCCTCCGAGAAAAATCAAATAAATAAATATTTTAACCTTCAGTTCTCAATACATTTATGAGAATTTAATGTATGTTAAAAAAATCTATGTATGTTTACAAAAAAATGTGATGTTCACGATGTTAATACGAGGAATAAAAATAATCTAGCCGCATACAAAACTCGTCTACATAAAATTAGTAAATCTTTTTTGGGTCAATGTATACGTTTCTACAATAAGCTGCCCATTGGTATTAGAGATATACCTACAAATAAGTTTAAAAAATGTATCAAAGCAAAATTATGTCAAAAAGGCTATTACACGGTCTCAGGGTATTTGGAAGATGAACATGCTTGGGGATAGAGGTTTCAATCTCCCACTGCGATTTGTAATGTGATTTGTTGTACCTTTTATTTAAGTTAAAGTGAGACTGTAATTTATATTTTTAATCTAGTTTATATTGTAACTAGTATTATTGAAAAGAGACAAGCTCGCTGAGTTTCTTTCGCCGGATCTTCTCAGTGTGTGGCCGCGTTCCGATCCGGTGGTAGTTTAAAAAAATGTCGACGCGCACAAATACCACATGTATGGTTCAAGTGAATAAAGATTTTTCTGATTCTGATTCACATGTAATAGAGATATGTTTCACATCCCACTTTGCAACCTAATCCTATCTTAAGCATTTTTTATTCTCTGTTTTACTAAATCTTCAGCGAACATTTAATGTTGAAAAATTAGTTTATGTAAGGGATTTTCAAATTAGTGCTAGAAATTGAGCCTGGATATTCTACATATTTAACTAAAAAAGTAAAAGAATATCAGACTTAAAATAAATAAATTACACTACTTTTAATATTCCGCAAAAGTTCGTTGACCCTTCGCGATGTATGGCTAACAGCTGAGAGCGCCGACTTTCCTCAAGTTATTTTTATTTTAGCTTGCCCTGTGCTTGAGTTAAATTTCTACAAATTTAAAAAAAAGAAAAAACTCGCCCCAGGCAGGATTTGATTCTGTAACCATTCGGTTTAAGCCGGCGAATGCTTTAACCATTCAAGTTCCGTGGCAAAATTTTTAATTCCTTTCTTACCCGTTAAGGCGGGTAGTTATTTCCTATGCATCGTTACAGATGAAATTCACATTTATAATGGCCATAACTTCCGTTTCTTTCTAGGTATATTTATTTTAGCACTTGCCTTGTGCTTGGGATAAATTTTTATTAATTTTAGGCAATAATAATAATTTTAGTCTAGGGCAAAAACACGACACCAATTATTTAATTACCGTCACGATTATATCATTACTTTTTTTCACAAAATGGGTCTGAGATAGTCCAACACAATATTTTGTTAAAATCTCACTATTGTTAATGACGTCATCAAGATAGACAAAACTGTATGCATTATAAACTATAACTCAAACACCATATGTCATGGGCCATGATAAATGGGGCAACCTCGGGATCACGACCAATCTTTTGGAAAAGAACCATTGAAATCGGATAGTTATTGTCCGAGTAATCTCGTACCAAACATACAAAAAAAAACAATTTTGTTCCATAAAAAATATAAAGTACTAGCCGACCCAGCAAACATCGTATCGCTTGACATTAACAGCTAATACATAATATTTAATACTCCGATAGTAGCGCAGTCTGTCGGATCCAAAGTAAAAGATTCAAAAAAACAACTACTTATAAATAAATAATGAATTAAAAACATTTTTCAGTGCACTGAATTGTGAATTGTGTAACCCCTTAAACACACACACACACACAAAAATCATCATAATCGCTCCATTGGTTTAAGAGAAGTTCAATAGCAAACACATGAACACAAGATATATATATATGTGTATATATTAAATATAAATATATATATTCTAAAAAATAACTGGAACAAAAATATTTATCTCAATATATCTTGCCAAACCCAAGGGTAATCTCCGCGCAACCCATTTAGGTAATCGAACCGCGTCAAAATATAAACTCAAAACATTGCAGATGAATGATCCTGCCATTGTGAATGATGAACGTTTACAGTAACTCGGCCAAACAAAATCTGTTTGATTGAATGTTGAATTATTGAATCTGTATTTTTGAATGAATGATATGAAAGTATAATATAATAAAAAATGATATGAAAAATATACATGTATATTTTTCATAACATTATTTAATTTAATTTTTTTATGTATATTGAAAAATACAAGATTACTATTTGTTATGACATTAGAAGGCAAACAGGCAAAAAAAATTGATGGAAATAAATTCACGTCGCCTAGAGGTACCAAAATTGGTAATGGTGCGTTGGCAACCTAAGGCCGGGATGTTAGGCCTCGAGTACAAGTAAGCTAATTGGCTAACTTTTCCCTCTGAAGCGCAACACGTCAACGGCAACCACTGACGTTATGACGGCAGGAATAGGTAAGGCAGTGGTAAAAAATCCGGACGAGTCGCTGCGAAAATCACGGATGTCACGGTGTTAGTGTCAGCCTGACAAGAAGGTCTATTCTGTAAAGGAGCCCGGATCAACACGGAGAATGAGAATTTAATATTTGATCTTGAAGGTTATAATAAAAAGCAAACCAATCCATAATAAAGGAATAAAAAATGTCACCACCGGATTTCAAACCTCGATAACTCAAATGGTTAGATCATACGTCAACTAAAGACTACCCGCTGTAAGTCCGTGATGTTTTTTTTATTAAAAGTTATTAATAACTACAGTTAAACCAACTCTTATCGTTTTATATTTTATAGTCATACAAAAAAGCAATCTGTAAGAAAAAGACCGCGTCACTATCACTAAATGAGCGCTTAGAGTTCTACATACGTTTACACATATATTACGTTTTACGTGTTTACAGCAATCTATATATTAATACGTGATGCTAAAACTTTGGATCCCCTTTTACGAAAATTGCGCGGACGCAGGGGCATAAAATTTGGCACACTTATAGTTTATGTGTAGGAGAAGTGCAGAACGCTAATATTTTTCCATAATAATGCTTATAAAGTACATTAAATCAATAAATAAAAAAATACCCACGCTACCATGCATTTGACACACACAAACAAATCTATTGATGATAACAATAAAAGATCACAGATGGCGCACTAAAAAGTTGGGAACAAAGTAGTTGGTCTTGAGAAAAGAAGATGGCGTTCTTATCAACAAGATATTAAAATTTATTATGGTCGAATTTCGACCAACGGGCGAACACTTGTTGTATTTAATACACGACGCGCCTGTATATCATTTGCAAAAAAAAGGCGCAATGGTACAATCTCTAACAATAAAAACGCTGAGGTAATATAGATAGCAGTTGAAAAATGAGGACCGAAACGGTTAACGACCGTTCGACTGTATTCACGTTAAAAATTTTACTTTGAAAGCTTTGCATATTTTCGCTCAGCCACGTTTCGCATTCAAAGGACAATATTGTGTCAATTTTGCGCATTCTCAGAGCCATGTATCTCTTTCAAAACGCTAAAGTAGGTTCATTCAAATGGAAATTGAGCTTGAATATCAAATATACCGCCCCGACGATATATTAGGTAAAAGCCCCGGCTTGGCTCGGTTGTAATTTAAATCAAAAAGTAAAAAAATGACTGTCTGTTCTAAACTCTTGAAAAATTTAGACTGCCCAGCATCTTATGTAAGTAAAAGTGTATGTCACTAACACAATAAGTTTGACAAGCTTGTAGAGTTCTTGTACTCGTTCGTTTTCGTATATCTCTTTACCTATCTTTACGTCAGTCTAGTCAGAAAGTAAATTTACTTGTTTAGGAGATTTATTATCTCCGATCACAAATATTAAATTTCTGAAAAGACGTGTCTACATTTGACTTCGTCAGCATATTGACAGGCAGGGGCCAAAGGTGACAAAATTCAAAAAGACGGGCCACACCTAAGCCTAAAATCCTAAAAATTGGACCATATATAAAACTATAAGACTTTTAGTCCTTAAATACAGATATACAGACTAAACAAGAAGCAAGGAATAGCTACAAAAGGTACGTATATTTAGGCTTTAAGGGTAGAAAAATATACAAAAATAAACTATTAGGTCTCTCTTTAAAAGCTCATTTTCAGACGCGCAGATTCTTTTTTAATAGATTTATTTATAACTTGCTGTTGCCCACGGCGTTGTCCACGTGGTCTCACAGGAACATTATTTCGGGATAAAAACTATCCTATGTGTTAATCCAAATTACCCTCTATGTGTGTACCATATCATGAAAATCGGCTCAGCAGTTTTTGCGTGAAGAAGTAACAAACAGACAAGACAAACTTTCGCATTTATAATATTAATAGGATAAGTAGAATGTACTCGAGCTACTTATAGCCCTCTGATCTCAGGTAGTCGACGCTGATCTAAATTACGAAAAGAAGCAGTGTATCAGAGGGCGTTAGAGTTGTTGTAATCGGACGCAAGTGTTTATAAAATACTCTACCGGCTAAACTGGTCTTATGAAGGTTCAACCTCATATTACAGCCTTTATTAGACTGTGATACAAACTATAATTTCAAACAAAATTCACTCTTACTCTTACTCTTTATTTATTAATAAGACATTGAGGGAATTCAGAGGATCAAAGATTTGCGACATTCTAGTTTTTAAATATAAACACACTTGTTTATTAGCTAAACGACAGAATAGACGTTTTAATCAACATAATAACTTACGTTTTATTAAAATACCTGACTGATAATAGCAATCTTTTGTTTGTCAATACCTACACTACAATACGATCTCATCAGCTTACACCCGAACGATAAGATATAATATTGTCCTGAACTACATTTTATCGTGCGGTTGACAGAATGTGACCAGTGAACGCAAGAGCATATAAGAACACAAAAGTGCAAAAACCCACACAAAATATTTCATTAGATACCACGTTGCGACTTGATCACTCTAGTTTTTGAAACATAGCTAATGTTCCAAGATACTACATCAATTTTACTAACATTCTAATATTACTTTTGAGTTATCATCTCTAATGAGGTCATCAATATAGACAAAATTTATAAATTATCATTTACAATATGTATAATTAAAAAAGCACTAGTCGGATTATGATATAATTAATACGCGGAAACTTTCGAACCGCAACCAGTCTTTCACAAACAGAATCATCAAAACCAGATTGTTATTGGCAGAGTACTCGCGAACCAAACACAAAAAACATTGAGTCGAATTGATAACCTTATTATTTTGAATTGGTTAAAAAATAGGCAAATAAAAACGTCCTCAATTAAAACGGGTTCTAGTAAACTTTGTACAAAATTAGAATCCAGTCAAATTAATACAATATTCTTTTGTGGTTTCGGAAGGAGTTTGTTTCATAGTATGTAAATGTGTAAATGATTGCCTTAAATTTCAAATAAAAAACCGTATATTTATTAATGTCAAAACTGGAAAAAAATTAAATAAAATGCGTTTTGGGATTTCTCACTCATTAATATGCATTTCTACTAAGACGAATTTTTTGCCTCATTTTAAATATAATAGCTTCTAATAAAATATTTTGTGGAATAAGTACGCTAACAAAATTTTTAATTTCCCTTAGATTGTTGTGATATAGTATATATAGATGAGATACAGACATAACTTAAAATGATTTACATATATTTAATATCTCAACGCAGAGTGATAATGAAAAATATATACTTTAATATTTGCGATTATGTACCAATCAGGACAACAATGTCCGAAAGAAATGTTTTGCAAAGTTCAAACACGCATTAGATAAATATTTTGTTATCATGTAAATTATATCTCTTTATTATTACTTATTCACTGAAGAAATAGACATTCTTCAAGATATCCAGAAATTTAACTAAAATTTGTAATAATAACAGCTGATTTATTTTATTTGTTTGGTATCGCATTTAAAATAAATAAGAAAAACTAGGAAACATTTGTAGGAACCAAACTTATTACAAGCATTATTTTTTAAAGGTCGAGTTATTATGTTATAGCATTATTTTTAAAGGTCGAGTTTTATTTGAGCTAGGTCAAATGCAAAAAAAATATCATTATTTTTTATGTATATCTTACAGATCAAGATCTAAAAATTTGAACTTCTTTTTTGAAAAGACCTATAATGTAAAAATCACACGTCAATAAGTTGTCTTTTCCAAAAACATTACATTTTTATACATTTTAAACCTACTATAAAAAAATTAAATTGTGTTATCACAAAAATCCGGTGCGTCCTTTATCAATTTCAAAATTGTGATTACATGATATCAATAAGATAATCTACTGATTTGTTTTTTGATAAAAGCGATTGATACATATGATTGTTTTTATATGGCTTGTAATCTGTAACTATCAAAATTGCAAAATAGCATAGTACGTATATGGAAAACTAGCTAAGCCGGCGAACTTCGTTTACTTGACACTTTATACACTCTGCCTAAACGAAGGGTGACATGGAGTGCAGATATGTATGTATAATGTATAACTATTAGACATATACTAAGTCACAAGAATCTTCGTATAGATTTACGTACATACATACATATCTTCAAGCCAAGTCCCTTACGGGGTATCGAGTGCCAGACCTCACGATCCTGACAAACCTGTCTGGCTTCCTTCACATTCATCTTATATCCTAAGACGTGCCTCAGAACATAGAGTTAATTTTACTTGCTGGATTTTGTTACAGTTTTTATTTCGATACTGTTTAGAAAATTTGACGTAAATTGAAATCATGATAGAGACAGAAAGACAGGCAAAAATGATAAAATATATTATGCTAATCGCCTGCACTTATTTTGATAAATATCTTCAAAGTACAGAATTTACTCTTCTATAGTTTTATTATAAGTATAGATATTGATTTTTCAACGAACAACTACAATACTCGACATATAATACCCTACTTGGAATTTGCATCAGCTTGATAAGTTGACTGTTCATCCTCATATTGATCTTTTGATGAACTACGGCATTTCACAACCAGATGTTTAAATTTGCAAGTTACCATGGACATGGACCTTGAAGTTCCGTTCCGTTTTACGGGGAAGACAGAAAGTATTAAGTCCCAAAAATTATCCTTGCGGACCTGCTTAGGTTTCTCTACATTCTCTATTTTTATATAGGAAAAAACAGTTACACTGTTACACTTTCACTGTTTCAAGTGAAAGAGTGCAAGCGTTTTTCCTATATCAAAAATACGTAAAGGAGTTTCACCTAGTGCCAAGGATGAAAACAATTCTATATACTTCTATATTCACTACTCTTTTGAAACAAATACACTGGTTTCTGAGACTTTTGATACTATCTTGGGGTATTCTATAGAATACCTAAAAAAATAGAGTATTCTAGAATAGAACCCTAGCAATTTGATAGTGGAATGTAGACCTAGGTCCTTCCGGGTACTTCTATTCATTCACATTAGATTTGTTTATTTATTTTGTCAACCTTTCAATCTGTTATTCTTTCCACATAACAGAACCAACTTAACATTCCCCTTCCCTCTCACTTCTTGGAGCTAACAGTTAAGCCAAGGGTAAGACCACATAATTTCAATAGCGCTTTCATTTTGTCTTCATTTATCCTACCTTTACCTCTTACCAAACTCTTGCTTCATAAAATAACGTTCCATAAAGAAAGCGAATAATTATGCAAGGCGATTCTAGATCCCTCACGCAAAACCTCGCTTTAAAACAACTAACCCAGCGAATTATTCACAATTTTCCCTGCACACACTCTTCCTTCTACATCCGCTGAGTGTTTTTCATCCTTGCTAACAACACTACCAAGATGTATAATTTCATTCACTTGTTGCAACCCTAAATCATCGACAAACACTTTTACATTCGTTCTGGCTACATCTTTTTCAAATGCCATTACTTCGGTTTTCTTCGCATTCAAATACCAAACACTTACTTACGTAAGAGGTTTAACATTTTAGCAAATTGGACCATTACCATTTTTGAAGTTTACTCCTTAAGAAACGATTTGAGTTATAAAGCCCGGTACGAAAATTTTATGAGGAGTAAAATCAAGTGTAACACGAAAAGTTGAGGCGTTACGTAGAAAGAGACAAACATATGTAAGTCGTACCGCTTCAGTCCTTCAGTATTTTTTCTCCTTCAGGACTGACGATCTCGTCCGAACAAAAGTCGAGTCGCCCCGAGCGGGTCGTCATTCGGCTCCGCCACAGTCGAGTAAACTCCAATCGTGCGTCGTAGCTGACACACACACACTTTTTTTTATATCTAAGACGACTCATTTGCTTTGCGCTTTTTATTACCTTACATTATGCAAGAACAAAACTGTGCAATGCGAACCGAATCTAAAGTTCATAACTGAAATATAATATGAAAATATACAAATTCACGTCATTTCAGGAGTTGAAGTAATTACAACATCAAATATTTACGACATTTTA
>NJDC01058180.1:181164-196290 GCA_002245475.1 Calephelis virginiensis | reverse complement strand
GCTACACGTTAAGCGAGTACGCTAACCTCTCGACCAACGAGGCGGTCAAAATTGTCATTTCTCAGCTTAATGAAAAGAAATTTGTGCTTCCCATATCCTTTTCTTAAAATCTAGCTGAGTTTGTTAAAATAATGTCTATAATTGTCTATAATCGGTCAACGATTCGTAGTAACCACTAAACCAATCACTAATGCAACGAAAATCAGCCAGTGCATTTGGTACAGAATCTGTTACTGTTAAAATACTCTAATGATATGCTTTTTATGTGACTGTTTATTTCACATGAAAAAAAAATATTAGACGCCTTATTTAAAAAATATATATTCGTCACACAAATGTCCAACTCTTCCGGGATTAGAACTCGATCTTCATAGAATAGTCGACGACGGCATTAGACGCATAACCTGCCAAAGACCATTTAAAAGTTATACTGTGTGTTTTCCTTAATTTACAAAAACAATTCATGTTCATCGAACAAAACTCAAATACTTTTACACTCCAATACTTTGAATTTTCTTTCAGTCAACAGCATTCCGCTCTTATGAAATTGTCGCAGGCGCTTCACTAAAACAATATGCTCATTACGGACAAAATATCAAAAGTTATTCGAGACTCACGTGAATAAATATCGTTGTAGTACATATCCGTATCATATGGACTTTGTACATAAGCTTTTAGAACATCAATTAGAGGCGACAGAATATACGTTTCTTTGGATGCTAACTGGTATAAAATAAATTTGTAATTGTAAATTATTTAAATTTGCTGTAAACTTTTAAGTGTTAAATGTGAAGTTAATCAATAAATAAACTGTTAAACTAAAAGGATTCAGAGATCGACTGAATTTCTAAGCTACTGGGGTAAAAAATTAGGTGGATTAAATCGTTAATGTAATAAAGTTATATAATACTATAATAATCATTGGGTAGAATTAAAAATTAAAGCTGGTTTATTATTCACTTGTTTTAATTTTTACCTTAATAACTAAATTGTGCACCTTTCAAGGTTTTTAGATGACTGCACTTTTGTCATAATAGCCACTGCGAGATAATAAATATTCCTGGACAAGTTACACAAATTGAATCGTACCCCCTAAATAAGCAAATTCTATGCTCCTTCTATATAGGTGTTAGTCAAAGATCTTTAAATATTAAATTTTAAATCTTTACAAATACACTCAGATCTATAATACACCTAAATGTTTATCACACAAATACTTGACCCACTCGGGAATCGATTCAGGGCTTCGCTGTTGGTCGCTACACGTTAAGCGAGTACGCTAACCTCTCGACCAACGAGGCGGTCAAAATTGTAATTTCTCAGCTTTATGAAAAGAAATCTGTGCTTCCCATATCCTTTTCTTAAAATCTAGCTGAGTTTGTTAAAATAGTATCTATAATTGTCTATAATCGGTCAACGATTCGTAGTAACCACTAAACCAATCACTAATGCAACTAAATATCAGCCAGTGCACTTGGTACAGAATCTGTTACATCGCATTATTCCCAATAATTCACACAGAAGTTTGGAATAAAAACACACTCAATATACAATAATAATGCATTTAAACAAAACAGTACATTTAAACTAGAGCGTAATTTTTAACAGGCGCTTGAATATATTGCAAAAAAATCTTAAGAATCTTCACATTTTAAGGTAGTACATTCACCATTATCATTATATCATTTATTAATTACTAGCGGCCCGCCCCGGCTTCGCATGGTTATGAAATATACATATAAAACTTCCTCTTCAATCACTTTATCTATAAAAAAAACGCATCAAAATCCGTTGCGTAGTTTTAAAGATTTAAGCATACAAAGGAACAGGAACAAGGATAGGGAATAGGGACAGAGGGCGACTGTGTTTTATACAATGTAGAGATAAAACATTTTGGTATATTTACTCTGATTCGAACTGTGCTTTTTCCACATGATAAACAAATTCAAATCAATATTTAAACTCTATGCGCCTGATCACAAGCTGTCTAAGCACTAAACTAAGCACTGTCTAAAACTGACACGTCTATGACAGGATCCAATTTTAGTATTTTTTTATATTAGAGGTTAGCGAAAAAGCACACGACTCTCCTGATGGTAAGAGACATTCGTAGCTTATCGTCAACATAGATGTTACAGGTGCGTCGCTGTCCTGAGGCCAAGGTGGAAAGCCTATTGTGCAAGTCTGCCGGCTTCCTACCCAGGGCCGTCTTAGATTATGCGGGGGCCCTTGGGCAAAAAAACTTGGAACTTTTGGAATATAAAGAAATCAAACTTTTTTTTTGTAAACACTTAAGTACCATATTTTATAACAGAATGTCATTAATAATATTAGAATGCTGCTGTTTTTGTTAGTTGTTCTTAAGCTGCAAAATTGAACGTTCCCGAATTAAGGCAACGAGAAAAAGATAATGCACCCAAATGGTCGATCTTTCGGGGCCCTCCGAGGGCCCTTGGGCACTGGCCCCGTGTGCCCTTATGGTAAAGACGGTATTGATCCTACCTTCCAGACCGGAACAAGAAAGAGCCATTATGGCGGAGTGATCCTTACCAGGGCAAGTTGCCGCACAGCACTCTACATCTTTCACTGTATTACTTTGAGAGTATCAATTTCACTACTAACTGTATCTGTGGTGTACTACAGAGGTGCCAAGAGTATAGCGAGGATAGTTAACGGAATGACGAGAGGAAAATCACCTGGTCATGATGGTCTCAGCATTGAACACTTTAAATATGCGGGAGTGCATCTACCGCGACTTCTTTCACTGTTTTACGGCTTGTGTTTGGGTCACTCATATCTTCCGGAACCACTAATGCGCACTATTGTAGTACCCATTGTTAAAAATAAAACGGGTGACGCATCCGATATGAATAATATCGGCCCATCTCGCTTGCTACCATCGCGGCTAAGGTGTTTGACAGTGTGTTAAATGATTCTTTAAAACAATACATAAAAATAAGTGATGCACAGTTTGGTTTTAAATCGGGAGTTTCGACGGAGAGTGCTATTTTTAATCTAAAACACACTGTCAAGTACTACACCGATAGGAGGACGCTGGTATATGCGTGCTTTCTTGACTTATCGAAGGCATTTGATTTGGTTTCATATAATCTGCTGTGGAGAAAGTTAGGGAGCGCGGGTGTGCCGGCGGAATATACGTCTCTTCTGAAATATTGGTATTGTAACCAGCGAAACCAGGTGAGATGGGTCGATGCTTTATCGGAGGAATACAGGTTGGAATGTGGTGTGAGACAGGGCGGATTGAGCTCACCTCTCCTGTTCAACCTGTATGTGAACCAACTGGTTGAATGACTGGGCGGCACACATGTCGGCTGCCATATAGATGGCGTATGTGTCAACAATATAAGCTATGCAGATGACATGGTGCTCCTTAGTCCTTCAATAGCTGGGCTAAAGAAGCTGCTACGTATTTGTGAGACATACGCGAAGGTACATGGTTTAATATAGAAGAAGAAGAGTGAAATTCTTATATTTAGGGCACCGAAACAACAGCCGCGCTATGTGCCACCCGTATGTCTTAATAATACACCTTTGAAGGTTGTGAAGAGATTTAAGTACCTAGGCCATATCGTCACGAGCGACCTAAGGGATGACGAGGATATTGAGAGAGAACGTAGGGCGTTGGCGGTGAGGGGTAATATGCTTGCCCGCAGATTTGCAAGGTGCACTGCAGATGTAAAAGTCACTTTATTTAAAGCATTATGTCAGTCTTTCTATACCGGTGGTCTGTGGGTGTCATATACGCGCCGCGCCTACGATGCCCTACGAGTTCAATATAACAATGCCTTTAGGATGCTGTTGGGGCTGCCGTGGCGCTGTTGCGCCTGTCAAATGTTCGCAGATGCGCGCACGGACGACTTCTTCGCTTTGATGTGTAAAAAAGCCACATCTGTGCTACAGCGCCTACGTACCAGCGACAACAGTATCCTAAGGATGATTGCTGCCAGGCCCGACTGCTTTATACGTCATCACTGGATAGAGACTGCAGTAGGGTTAATTAAGTAGGGCATTTATTTAATATCAAATGTACACTAACAATACTAACATAGTCTATAAGGCAACAATTGTTACTAACACATTACACAATTATGGATCTATGGTCTGAAATAAAACTATTACTATTATTAGTCTTATCTTGGACTTGATTCGTGTAAAATGGGATCTTTATTGTTTTTTTTAGTAATATACCAATATACCTTAAAATTAAGTTGACCGAACCATCAGTATTTCACTAGTATATGGTGATCAAGGTCTTTATTTTCTCTCACAACAGCGCCAAGACATCATATTCTTTGGTTAGAAATGATCTGTTATGGAAATCTGAATATGCATACGTTTTCAGAGATACCTTACACATGTTACTATTGATCATTCATTAACATTTTTATAAAGTACGTATTGCAAGATCCGAAATCTGTGGAAGTGAACTGATAAGAATCTCCTATCACAATGTCAATCGCAGGTGTCCATTGAAAAATATCCATATCACCAATACCTATTAGTTTATCTATTTGTCTGCAATTTATATCTAAGGAAAACAATAACCAGCACGATACAACAATCTTCAAAATCAAAGATTCCATATCAAAATAAAAATTATTCAAATTTTTGTTGTTCCCATTTTTGTATTTCTTAGTTTCAAAAACCATCAAGAAATACATCTGTTAGACCGACTTCTAAGCAAGGAAATTATTTGTTGTGAGCAAATTACATGCCTTTAATACAAGTGGCAGTAAACTATACCACACTATACAGGTATATACACATTCAGGTAATGTCCTAAGCATCTTCGATCGCTGTTGTGAAGTTAGTAAACTAACCAAATTAAATTACATCAAAATATATTTTTAGACGGTGAAATCAGTCGGCTTTTAACTAGTTGGAATAAATCATACAAAATCAGATAATACTTGATTAATACTTTATTTAATGAAACGGTAGCAAGATAAGAGTAATTGAAAAATTATAAAAGGTGACTAGAGAGATAAACTGTGTCAAATCAAAAACTAACCATGTTACGTGCAGTGCTAATATTGACCCTGTGCGCTTTAAGCCACTCAACGCCGAAAAATTTGGACATTACTCAAGTTATTGATAGCGTAAGTTGCTTTTCTTTGTGCATTTACATTGGAATATTATCTTCTAAATTTAAAATTCGGAAATGAAATGGAATATCTTTTTTGACTATGTGGTAGAAGTTGTTACAAAAATATTTGTTTATACCGACATATCCTACCACGTAGTGGTGTCCAAATTATTTTTAACCAATAGAAAATTAACATTTAGATTCATTTCTAAAAATGAGACGTGGTTTAACCCTAACTTCCATTAACTAACATCATCAGGAGAAAAAACGGCGAAACAAACTCCTCGGCAACCAAGATATATTTATTTATTTACTTTATCATTTATACTAAGAAAAAATCAATTAAGCTTTTCTGCAAAAGGTCGTTTATAGAATAGTTTTTTTTTTCTAACAACAAGTCAAATAGCTTCTTTCAAAACCTTTTTAGGGGCAGTGGTTTAACACTGTCAGGAATTTTGTTACATAAATAACTAATAACGCGTTTAAGCCTGCCATTTTCCGCATTCTTCTCAAAACATGTACAAATCTATCAATTTTATTACAGAAAGAGTCAATATGAAATTCACAGTTATAAAGTATCAATTTTTATTCCTAGAACGAATCTACATTCTCATTCATATCATTCTATAGAAAAATGTCTTACTTCTCAGTTTCCCTACAATGTAAATGGAATTATAATAATTTTGTCTCATAAAGGCATTTTAAGATTATTTTCATCAAGCCATCCCACAACTTTGGATAAGGTTTCAGATGTTTCCTCTTTCAAGTCCCATGGGCAAAAATATTGAATCATGCTCAATAACATCGGGTAGATCATTTATGCAAATCGCAACACGTAATGGGCCTCATGGTACAGCACAGTTATTAAAAAAATAATTTGAGTTCTGTTTCTATTTTACGGTTCCCATAAAATTCTTTATATTTCAAGACACTGTTTTATGTTTTATAAATAGCGTCTTAACTACTCTAATAACTTACTTCTAATGCCATATTTTCTAGATTTTCTAACAAAATTTTATGTGAAACAAAATCGAATGCTCTACTCATATTTAAGTGGGTACTCCTTCCTGTTTAGACATTCGGTTACTTTTTTAAAAGGTCAAAACATGCATACATTGTAGACCTATCAATCCTAAAACCATATTGCTTGTCTTTTAATATGTTAAAATTAAGTAAGTGGCTATTAAGATTTTAATACATTTTAGTTCAATAGCTTAGAAATATCTAGAACTAATGTTATAGGTCTATAATTGTTCATGTCAGAAGTATTTTGACTTTACAACTATTTTTTTCAATCGTACAGGATATTTCCCTTCCAAAAATGATAAATTGATTCTATAGCGAAGGTGAATTAATTCTTTAATATTACTGTGCTTAGATTGTAATTACCAGCAGCCTTTGTGTTTTTTAATAGAATGTATGACTTTAATTCATACTCATCTACAGGTGTCAAAAACACAGTTTTATTGTGATTGATAGTAAATGGGATTTAACACCACATATAAATCTGGGTTGGCATGTAGTATTACATTTGGTTTTTTTTTATAAAAAACTCATTAAAATATTCTCAAAAATTTATTTAGTGTCTTTAAAAAAATTGGTGTTTATTTTAATTCCTTTAATTTCTTGTTCACATATTTTATTATGAAATGCACGTTTAATTACATCCCATGAGGCTTTGCATTTATTGGATGAATTATAATACATTTCAATGACGCTTGAAGTTTGTTTACGACGTATATAATTAATATTTATTTACCTTTTTGTTACAATGTGAATATGCATGAGGAGGAAGCTAGACAGGTCTGGGTCTGGGTCTTGGCACTCGATATTCTCTTCCAACCCAGCAAGGGAATTAGCGTGATGATATGTATGCTAGTATGTATGTAAATATAACCAACGTTTTACTTTTACTTTACGATCTCTAGATAGCCTTTTACTTTTTATTGGCTTATTTGATACTTTAATCCGAATCTTTGAAAAACATAATTCAAAAAATACAATCAAGTTGTCATGAAATTTCTTAAAAGCTTCTTCACAATAATTTTATAGTTAAGAATCTCACTAAAGCTTTAAGATGCAATCAAAAACCTTTTAATATTAACTTGGCCAAAATAAAAATAGCATCTTGGTCTACTAGTACCAGTATGATTATCAGACTAAACATTATCTAAATTATTAACAATTACGTCTAAACATACTTGTAGCTACTTGTCCTAGTCGGTTTGAGAATGTGACATAAATAAATTTTTTTTAGGATAGCTGACAAATGTTTGTATGTATCGTAAAATTTGTAGAAGGCTTATATTCCAACCTTTGCATAGAAATTGTCATACCATTTTCTAATAATAGTTCTAAACTAATAAGAAATATTACATTTTAACTAGGTGTACGATATATACATATTACTATTAGATTATAGTTCAATATTTCTACAAGCAACTAAACATTGACTCCCGTGGATAATGTAGCTGTGTAAGAAATCATAAAGAATTAGACACCAATACAGTTCCAGCTTCTTACAAGTTCTTATCCTTTTACAAAATCTTAGGTCTAAGTTCAGAGGAAAAACATCAAACCTTTACACTCAAGTAACGCTCAAAAAACCGAGCTGGTACTAACATTAACATATCCATTATTGCTTTTGTGTCACTTTCAAAATGCAAAAGACAAATTATAAAGATCTCCTACTCGAATTGTGATGGGTGATCTTTTTGTTGCTCGTTTGCAATTGCATATTGGTTGAGCAACAAAATATGTTAATGCCACAAAAAGTGCGGGAATCATGGTGACAATTACAGGAGGCCTATGTCCCACTGCCATGGGATAGGGCACAAAGTTAAAGATTATGATTATCTGTCCAATAAGTAACTCTCGCAAAGGCTTAAAGTATGCTCTTGTAAGGCTACTCATAGAAACCGGACATTTGGGTCTCATGCTCTGGATTAGTACAGAGCACCATAAACATGTAAGTGATGGTATATGTATACTTCATGTATCAACTCCAATCCTAGGACCTTCAGGCTTCATTGACTGCACTTTACATCGTAAAAACTAAAACAGAAATTTAAAACATTAATTTTTGATTTCCCAAATTCGTATTCACTTTTGTTTATCAGTTATATTTTCATGCTTTAGCAGCCACAAGGGAGTTTATTAAATATATTCTAGTGTCTTACAGTATATCTATGTAGCATCGTTGTCTGATACCCATAATACAAGCATATAATTTGATTACTTAGTCAATTTGTGCAATTTCTCTAGGGAATTTTATATAAATATTTGTTACGATTAAGCTTGCACTTACTTGTTATCAATAAACAGTTTAAAAAAAAGTATCTTCACGCCCATATCTCCGAAGAGGTAGGCAGAGGAACAACCAAGGCACCCACGACTAGCCGAAGATACTAAGTCCACACAATGTGATAGGTGGCAAGCCTATCGCCAGCCGGGCACATTTCCAATCCCGACCAACATTTTTTTTTAATTAGAAAATTTGGAAAATCCAATTTTCTTTTTGTTGGCCGACCCGGGATTCGAACCCGGGACCTCATGCAGTCAAGTCCAACACCCGGACCACTAGACCACAGAGGTGATAAAACATAAACAGTTTAATGTATTTGAAATCATCAAAACAAAAAAAAAATATTTTTCTGCGTTTTTTAACAATCGGATCTTATCTTTAATTCCTTATCTTATCTGAGTTAATCTTGGGATTTTTGTTTTTAATCCACCTAACTATTTACGTATGTGGATTATTATTCTTATCGTTATTAATCCAGCCACTGATTTATCGCTGTCGGATATCAAACTTAAAGTCAATCTTTGTAACTTTTTTATATATATTACAATTAAACAATTTTTTTTATCACTAGGATAGCAAAATAGCTTCTGACGGATATCCCAGTGAAACGCACCATGTTGTCACAAGCGATGGATATATTCTGGAAATCAACCGGATCCCGCATGGAAGATTCAATGGTGCTGAAGATGAAGTTGACAGACCCGTTGTCTTTTTGATGCATGGGCTGCAAAATTTCGCTCTAGGATTCACGATTTTAGGCCCAAGAGACAGTATTGGTAAGTTATTAATCAACAGTCAAATTCTGTATCCTTGCTCGCTTTTCAACATGTTTTTTTATTTTCATCTATTATGTCAGAATTAAATGTAAGAAAATCATGGGTTAATATTGTTAATCCAGTAATCATAGCATTATGATTTTTTTCGGAGGGCAAACAAGCAGACGGATTTCCTGTAATAAGAAATTCACATCGACTAGAGACACCAAAGGTGGTAACGATGCGTTGCCAACCTGAGGCCGGGATGTAATGCTTCGAGCAAAAGTAAGTGTACCGGATCCCTTATCTTCCGAACCAGAATACGTTAATGGTGAGCACTGCGGTTGTGACGGCAGAAATAGGTAAGGCGGTGGGACCAATCCCGACGAGTCGCTGCGAAACTACCACTTATTCAGATGTCATGGTATTAGTGACGGTAAGCCTATGCTCGCCTTTACGAGCTGCTTAGCAGGAAGGCAGATGGTCTATTTTGCGAAGGACCCTGGAGCAACACAGGGAGAAATGCTTAAACCAACAAAATATTGACCTTAAGTTGAATGTGAAATAAAAACAGTTTGTAAAAATTACATAAATTCGACTACAAGTAATTGTCCTAAATATGGCTATAACGTAATAAAATATTATTAACTGTATTACTTTATACTTTAAAAATTATATAATACTTTAAAAAATATCTATGAAATATTCGCCAAGACAACTCGAGGAGTACTTATACATTTTTAAAATAGTCTATCGTAATATTTGTTTATATAGGAAGAAGACGCTATTAATAACTTTAGTGAAATCAGACTTGATAATTAATCATTAAAGTGGGTTTTTATTAAAGACGCAAACAATAACGTTTACTATGGGAATTGAAACATAATTGTTTGAACTTACAATGGCGAATTACTAGCTGTGTAATTTCTACGTCTACTTTAGTTAAATGCTTATTACATTTCTTTACTGCAGCGTACAATCTTGCTGATGCTGGGTTCGATGTTTGGATGGGAAATGCTAGAGGTGTCATGAACTCACGAAACCACGTACGATTAAACCCTGACGACGAGGAGGAGAAAAAAGAGTTCTTTGATTTTAGCTACGAAGATATAGCTCTCATTGATGTTCCAACAATGGTGGATTATGTTCTTACGAATACTGGAAAGAAGCAGCTTCACTACATTGGTCACTCACAAGGAGGAACTGTATTCTTAGTCCTAAATTCCGTAAAACCTGAATACAATAAAAAATTCAAGTCAGTTCATTTGCTAGCTGGAGTTGGATACCAAAATCATTTTGGAAATGAAGTTTTAGCAAAAGCATCTGACAATACCGACTCAATTTACGTAAGTTATTTAATAAAGAACTAAAAAAAACTGTTCTTAAAGTAGAAATTAGTTCCTTTAAGAATATTTCATATGAATATTGGTTATACTACATTTCATTTAATTGTACTATAATTCAGTTATTCGGAATGCATGTTTTACTGAATGTTATGTTTCATAACTAACCGAACAGCAAAAACAGATTATTTTTACAGAATACTTCCTTAACTATACCAAATGATTCACTATTACATATTTTTTCAGTCCCTGGCTGTATGGAGAGGATACGTTGAAGTGTTCGGTCCTGATACCGTTGCGGAACAATACAGTCGTACGTCTTTACCCATTGACTTGGGTGACCTCAACACAGTACTGGAAGCTATAGTTAGTAAAAAATACAGATACTTTCAAACATATTTTTTAAATTAATGTGATACTAATGTGCTTATTCATAAATTAAGCCCTACCAAGCCCAGACAATAAGGACTAGAATAAGTAGTAGCCAAGCGAAGTCAATCTGGTCAATACATATGGGGTTGACATATCTCATACTTCGGAAGCCATTCGATCATTTCCTTGTTGACTCTTACTACGTAAGGCTAAAGATTGTCAATATAAAAAATACTTTAGTGATTAGGGAACACAAACCAATCATAATCATAATCACATAATATTTGGCTCAATTGCAAACTTCTATGCGATTTTTCAAATAAACATAAATGATTAACATATTTCCGTGCACATTCCGTGTAAAAGGTACACGATAGCTTGATCTTCTATGTACTCGAGTAAGTTTTTATAGCAGATAAAATTTAAACTCTTCTATACTTAACTGCTTATTTTCTTTTCTTATTAATCAAAATTAGCTATACGAATCAAGTATACTATTGATATAGACAATGTTACGGCTATAACAAGCCCTGATAGTGTAGTGAGAAAGTACAAGTGTAGTTAATAATTTCTAGAATGGAATTCCACCAAGCACCGACGATAAGAAGTATAGAAACTATAAAGATAATCCAAAGCCATGTAACTAATTTTGTGTTGTTGATGGATTTTAATTTTTTTTTTCAAAAAAAGACGAATATCGGTCATTGTTTATACAGCAAATGTAATACTAGATTTAAGTATTTAATAAACTTATTTCTGTTACAGTTAGCAGCATTCCGTGCTTACGAAAGTTTGGCCGGAGCTGCATTGAAACAATTCGCGCATTATGGACAAAACATCAGGGACAAATCTTTCAGGAGATGGAATTATGGAAGCTTAGGAAATTTGATCCGATATGGGCGCCTGAACCCCCCAGAATTCGATTTAAGTTTAATCACTGCTCCTGTTACCATGCACTACACTCTCGGAGATGTTTTATTAGATGAACGCGACGTACTTGATATGGCTCAAGTCATGCCTAATGCCAGCACACGCAGAATCGCACGAGAGTCTTTCCTTCACACTTCATTTATAATATCTCCTGATGTCAGAGATTTAGTAACCAAGCATATTATATTGGAAATCAAAAGAAATTACTTATGCAATGCATAAGCTATATCTCTGCTAATGCTATACTTTAACAAAGTGCCCAAATTAAAAATAAATATTAGTCATCAAATGGATAAAAAGTGGTAAATTTTTGATGTAAAAGTTGAGCTCTATTTATAAACTTTTTTAAGTGAAAATATAAGCTCGACAGTTTTAACCAGTTATGGTTTTATTAACTTATGTTTAGTTTACTATACTAACGCTAGATGGGGTTACGAAATTGGTTAGATTTAAAATATAACTTGGTTAAGTTAATATATTCGTAATAATGTCGACTTTGTAAATAAACTTAGTTTTCAACTTATAGACGACAACATGAATATTATTACTGGTGCCAACGTTACATATAGTCCAAAATGTTATACTAATACTGACTTTGTTAAATACTTTTGTAAGTGCAACTGTAAAGTCAATATTTTTATTAGACATAATAAAATTACTTGGGTGTTGTAGAACGACTTAATTCATAAACTTTTTAAGTGTGTACATTTAAGTCGATTAAATGATAAGAATGAAAGCGTTGTATAAATACGTCTTATTCCAAAAAATTAAAAAGACTGGTTAACTTAATTCATTTGTTTTATTTTTATTTCCACGCCTTGATTCTAAACAATCATCAGTCATCACGCTCCTTAGCTGATATCCTCTACATATGAGCGAAAAAAACCTAATATTATATCAATAGTTAAAAGCATTGGAACTTACAGTGGCGTGTCCTATTACAACTAGAACGAGGTGATAAATCAAAGATCTGTATGATTAAAATAGATGTACTATGTTCTTATCAGCACAAATGAATTAATACAAGTTCGAAGGGTAGCGAAACAGTCGATAAAAGATATCATGATTATCTCAATTTTAATAAGAGAGATTAAATTTTACGTTTCTGGAGTAGACGATGAGGTCCGTTTCAATTAAATAATTTATTCCTCATTTACAAATATTTTGTTTCTGGATTCCAGCTGTGTATCTTTACGAGTAACTAGATGTTGCTCTCAACTACGCCAATATATTATAGTTATTGAATTCTATTCTGAAACCAACTCAGATATCCGGATATAAAGTAGCCTGGTACACTAGTACAGTACACTCTTCAGTGTCCTGAATAGCGCACAATAAAAAACGTATCGCTCAATTAAGAAATGAAAGTTAAACAAACAAATACGCTTTTTTACTGAACTAGGCCTTACTTTTCTTTATAACAGATAATAAGGGCTGAAAAAAAACGCGTTCGCGTTAACAAAAGAAGTATGAATTGAATCACATTCAACTACTCCTTTTTTTTCGCCTCAGCTGTCCGGCGTTGGCCGTGACTTCTTGAGGCCCCGGGTTCGATATGTGCAGAGCCTCATTTCAATTCAAATCCAATCTATTCTGGACCAGACACCAACATCGGAAAATATTTATCACATCACAAAATTTGCACTGATATATTCCGTCATCCCAAATTTTCTTACAATATTAAGTTGCTGCACATGAAAAAGTGATAACGCATCCCATACATCATACGAGATTCGCGTGTGTTGCGTGTATTCCTAAAACAGGAAAAACAATTTTGACACACAACATATTCATAAAATATTAGACATGAGAAAAGACTATAAGGGCAACCAGAAAGAAAATAGTTTGAAAGTAATACATTTAAAATTGTAATATATTACTCGAAGTATTTATAATCGTAAATCGAAAGTAACTATCTAAAAAATAACGAACTTAAAGTACTTTAAGTTGCATGTTTGTGATGTAATGTTAGTAACGATAGTAACACAGAATTACAGTAACAAAATAACCAGCCAGACAAATGGGTTATGGTTCCCAATCTTACAGAGCTCTCAACTTGTTCACTTACTTTCGTCTATTTATTTGACAATAAGGATTTGGAACGAAGTTCCTTATTGCGCGTTGTGAATGGGGGCTAGACGGAAAAAATTCTTACAAAAATGTTGTCACGACACTTTTTGCTCTGTGGTCTAGCGGTTCAGTAGTTGGACTTGACCGTATGAGGTCCCGGGTTCGAATCCCGGATCGGACAATTATTTTTTACTAGCTGCTACCTGCGGCTTCGCCCGCGTTTTCACAGAAACCCGGTGTGCGATTGGGATTAAAAATAGCCTATATGTTAATCCAGGTCACAATCTATCTGTCTTCCAAATTTCAGACAAATCCGTTCAGCCATTCGAGCGTGAAAGAGTAACAAACATCCATACATCCATATAATATTAATAGGATTTTTTTTTATTTTTCTTTTTCTATTTTTTTTATTATCATTTTCATTTTTTTTATGTTTCTTCACTCCCATATCCCCGAAGAGGTAGGCAGAGGTACAACCAACTAGCCGAAGACACTAAGTCCCACAATGTGATAGGTGGCAAGCTTATCGCCAACCGGGCACATTTCCAATCCCGACCAACATTTTTTTTACTCGAAAATTGGAAAAAACCAAATTTCTTTTTGTTAGCCGATCCGGGATTCGAACCCGGGACCCAATGCAGTCAAGTCCAACACCCGGACCGCTAGACTACAGAGGCGATTTTTTTTCTTTTTTTATTTTATTATTTTCTTTTTTTATTTCATTTTTCTCTATCTGTCTCTCTCTATAAGAGAAATAGAGATAGAGACTACTAGAGATCGAGAGAGAGAGGGGGGGAGAGAGAACTTCGTTCCATCCGGGTGTCCCTTGACACCTCGAACATCATTCTCTATGCACATGTATGTAGTGTATGAAACCCTTAACTAAAAAAAACACGGGTTGCACTCCGGGAGTGCCGGCAGAAGTGAAAACTTAAATATTAACGTTGTGCATTTCTGATATTTTAGAATGGTTAGGGAACAATTTTGCACGAATTATTCCCTAACCATTTCAACGCCGCCAAAGAATTTTTCACTTGAAAAATATATTCGCTTTCATATTAGACATTCCAACTGACATTCCGTCCGTTGTGGTGTT
This sequence comes from Calephelis virginiensis, assembly GCA_002245475.1. Classification (NCBI taxonomy): domain Eukaryota; kingdom Metazoa; phylum Arthropoda; class Insecta; order Lepidoptera; family Riodinidae; genus Calephelis; species Calephelis virginiensis. The sequence goes on along the minus strand of NJDC01058180.1, from coordinate 181,313 downwards.
TGTGGTCTAGCGTAATGACGCTGTAGTGGCATAGAGCGATTGACCAGTTTCTGTCGTTTAGAAGCTAGCTCAACGACACCGGCGCTAGTCCAACACACACTTACAAGTCACTTTTCATCACAGGTATAACCCTATAATAACCCTTTACT
>NJDC01058180.1:169753-180846 GCA_002245475.1 Calephelis virginiensis | reverse complement strand
ATTTAGATACTGCAACATTCAAATAAAAAAAATATTTAGTAGCAGGTATGTGAAGAATATATATTGTCAAAAGAAATATTGATGTTCACTAATCAAAAATAATAAAAGACAAGCATGCCAGGAAATCCAAAAACAGTGGAACATAGATAATTATCTTATCATTTGAAAATTGTTTACAGCATTTTTCATATTAATACTGTGCGTTTCTTCTCTCTCTCTCTCTCTCTCTCTGTGTAATATGTAGTCGTTACGGAACACGTCTTTGTTCCAGGCTCTTTTGAATGTGTCTTTTGAATTGTAAGATAGCCCATGAGAAATTGGTATATTTGTCACTAAGACCGTGAGGTGATATACTTTGGTGACGAATGGGCCTAACAGGTACATTGGTGACTTACTCATTTCTGCCCTGTAGCTTCAACCAATGGTCACAAGTGCAGTTCTTGAGGGTAAAAAAAACCGACAATCTTTTATGTTCTAGCATAAAAATTGTCTTATTATCTTCCATAACTTTACTACATTATATACGATAATACTGTCAAAAAAGGAAGTATCTTTCAGTCCATATCTCCGAAAAGATAGGCATAGGTAGGTACAGTAAAGCATTGTCGTTGCGAAAGGTACTAAAGTCTGGCAGTGGTAAATCTATCGACAACCGGGCGCTTATGCAATACCGGGTAACATTGTTTTTATTGGAAAAGTAGCTTGAACTGTCCTAACTACGAATATTGAATTTTTTTTCGTACAAACCATCTCCTGAAAAAACTAACACAAGAAAACAAAGCCGCAAAATTGGTTCATACGTTCAGGAGTGAGGCGACGACCAAGGGAAACAGGGATTCATTTATGTATATAACACTAGCTTGCCCGCGTGATTAGTGCTTTTTTGAGATAAAAACCATCCTCGCCTCTGTGGTCTAGCGGTTCAGGTGTTGGACTTGACTGCATGAGGTCCCGGGTTCAAATCCCGTCGTCCGTCCGTAATCCTGGTCGGGTAACAAGAAGAAAATTTGGTTGTTATAAATTTTGTAATAAAAAAAAATGTTGCTCGGGATTGGATATGTGCCCGGTTGGCGATAGACTAGCCACCTATCGCATTGTGGGACTTAGTGTCTTCGGCTAGTCGTGGGTGCACAAGTTGTGCATCTGTCTACCTCTTCGGGGATATTGGTGTGAAAATACTTAACTTTACTTGTTTCTAAAAACCATCCTATGTGTTTATCCAAGTTACCCTCTATGTGTGTGCCAAATTTGATAAAAAAAACCGGCTCAGCAGTTTTTGGAAACTTCCGCATTTTAATATTAGTAAGATTGTAATAACACATTTTGAGTTGCCCGACATGGAACTCGAGACCTTTTGTTATCAACCATAACACCGGACCACTAGACCACAGAGGCGACTGTTACAGGTGAAACTAACAAATAGGGGAAATGATATTTCCCTTACAAGTATTATTTAAGGAAGAATTATTTATATCCTACATCCATCGTTCACAGGGTAATAGCTCTATATTTCACAAGAAATTACTGCTAATGACGTAGCGTGTACATTCAGCTATGCGAAAAGAATTAGTTTTGGATTAATATTATCTTAATTACATGTTCCTTCGCTGATTAATTAACCGACGGGGATTACTTAATTCTAAGATTTGATAGTGTACTTAAAGTATTATTTTTGATTTTTTTAATACAACTAACGAGTTGTCGAAGAATGATAAATAGCTTAAAGGCTTAAGCTGTTTGTCCACCTGAATCTCCACCACATAATAAGGATTGACAAAGTAGATATATAATGTGAATGTAGATGGATATAGGTACCTGGGGAGACCAAGGTCGACATTCCACGATCAGATCGCTCGGATATCATCCCATGGTGGTGTCAAGAGTCTCCGAATCGCTGCTTATGATGTTTGTATGAAAAGGGTAATGAAAGTGAAAGGAAGTCAGACAGATTTGTCAGGATCGTGAGGTTTAGCACTCGATATTCTCTGCTTACTCCGTAAAAGGCCTCGGCTTGAAAATATATGTATGTACCAAGGATGTAAGGAAAAACTTGCTAATGGCGATGCCCACATTTACTGCATAGTCATCTGGTGGCTGCACGTATGTTAAACGCTTTTCGTGACGAGTGAGGGTTGCTACGCAATAGGCTTCTAAAAACCTTAGTAACCATGCTGATTTGCAACAGCTAGTTTAATTTTCATGAGAAAAGAAAGTTTCCCAGGAGGAGGGGTTTTTAAATATTTCCCTAAATAGCACATTGGAGCGGTTTCTGAGAAAAATATCTATTCACTTTTATATTATGTTATTATATTTTATTCACTATTATATCACTAACAGTTAAACACGATCATTATGACTATGTAAAAACCGAAATTTATTGAATTTTAACTGACTTAAAAAATAAGGTTTTTAATTCGTCGGTATGTTTTGTTTTTGAAGAGAAAACTTCTTTAGCGACGTTGAGCACTATTTTTGGAATGGGTAAAAACTTCTAAACTCGAGTCAGGACACGTGACCTGATCGAAAATTCGTAAGGCAGCGCAAGGCGCTTGCGCGAATGTTCATGTTGTCATGTTTGTGTAGTATAGCGCAAAAAATGAATATTGTATTCTACCACATAAATTATAGTACTATCATAATGATAATTAAAGCAAACGTTAATATTCAAGTTTTCACTTCTGCCGGCACTCCCGGAGTGCAACCCGTCATTTTTTTTTCGTAAAGCTTCTTACGCGATTACTCTACCAACAACGAATGGGGTTTGATGGTTCGTTTTAGAGGTGGTCCCGTATCAATTTTATCAATATGTAAATAGAGATTTTTGTGTTATATTAAATAACTAGCGGCCCGGTACGTGCTTCGCTACGTATATGATAGTACTATTCTATGGAAAAGTGGTTATAATGGCTATAATATAAATGTTTGGTTTATACAATCGCGGACTTTTTTATAGGCATTATTGAGTTCTACAACATTTCTATAGAAGTCAATCATACATCTCTAACCATTTAGGCAGCGTTTGCGAGAATCGTTAACGAACGATAGTTTTTTCGTCGACTTACTCCACGATTTTCACTACCACGAAAAATCCTATCTATTTTCCGGGATAAAATATAGCCTATACGGATTCGGAAGAATCCCTCTAAGTAATGGTAAAACAAATTTTGAAATCGGTCCAGTAGTTTTTGAGCCTATTTAATACAAACATACAAAAATACAAAGGTTTCCTCTTTATAATACTCGTATTAGTATAGATAAGTTTATTTTATGTATCTGGTGGTAGAGCTGTGCAGCAGCTTGCCAGGGTAGGGATCCACCGTCTACCCCATTCCTGCCGCCACTTTGTCATGCTCCGGCCCGGAGCCGGTCGACTTATTTGTGATAGTGTGAAAGACACAAAGTTGTATCAATTGTATTAACCTGTAGTCCTACTGATGTAAAACCTTATTTGAAGGCTAACTTTTCCGAAACCTGCTCTACTTTAAAATCTTTCAAAAATGTAAATACAAAGGCGTTTTATTGATCTTCAGTTGAAAATAAAATCGCCTCTGCGGTCTAGCGGTTCAGGTGCTGGATTTGTCTGCATGATCGCGGGTTCGAATCCCGGATCGGACAACAATAAGAAAATTTGGTTTTTAAATTTTCTTATAAAAAAATGTTGCTGGGGATATGATATGTGCCCGGTTGGCGATAGGTTTGCCACCTATCAGATTATGGGACTTAGTGTCTTCGGCTAGTCGTGGGTGCCCTGGTTGTGCCTCTGCCTACTTCTTCGGGCATATAAGCGTGAAGATATTTTTTTTAATTGAAAATAACTTTAAAACGCGAGCGAAGTATAAGTACAAGTGTGTAAGTTTCAAAGTTTATATAAGTTTTTGTGTATAATAAATAAATAAGTATGCTCAAGGTGAAATTAATGGACAAGATACGACACACTAAAATAAGAGTACTTTGACCTATGGCACAGAGACTAAAATGGAAGTGAGCAGAAAACATAGCGAGATTAAGCGACAATAGATGGACCTATTTAACAACCTTTTGATCATGTCCTCAAGGTAAGAGAAAGAGGAAGACCTTTCACACGCTGGGAACACGAAATAAAAAGAACTGTTGGTATAAACTGGAGAGATTTTAGTATAGAGAGAAAGAGATGGATGTCCATGTTGGAGGAGACCTTTACTCAAAGTACGAACCCTAATTATTAATTACTTAAGATAAATATGAAAATATAAATATGAAAAATAAAACAAGAAAAATATGTTTAAATAAGTGAAAACAAAAATGTAGATTGACTAATTAATATGAACTAAGATTTAAAATATACCTGTAATTGTAGCATGGTTAAATAAAGGCTTTTTTATTTATTTTATAACTCTAAAATTACTGATTTCTTAAGAATATGGCTTTAAATTAAGATAGAATTCTCATGAGCAGTGAAAACAATCCAGATAAAATAAAAGGCCGGTCGACGATCCGCCTCATAAGCTAGCGAAATGTCCTTTTTTTTTTAACCAACACCAAAGAGATGGTTCTCAATTCGGCAGTATGTTTTTTGCATTTGTTTCGCAACTCGTAAAAGGCGAGCATAGGCTCACCGTCATTAACACCGTGACATCTGACTAGGTGGTAGAGTTTAGCAGCGACTCGTCCGGATTGGTACCACCGCCTTACCTATTCCTGCCGCCATAACGTCATGACGTGTTCCGGTTCGGAGAGTTAGGTAGCCGGTAAATAATTAATATATAAAAAACAATATGACTTTGTTTTATAATCTAAAATCGTAATAAGTAAATAAAATCGAAAGTAAATAATATACGTCATGATAGCCATGACATTGTGATGTAATGATAATGAATCACTATCATATCCGAGTTTAGATAATACTTAAACACACTAACTGGATTAACATTGCAATTGCATATCATATTAATTATCTATCGAAGCCGTTTTGGTACATATTATTAAATTGACATCACACATAAGCGGGCAGTATCTTTATATAATTCAACAAAAAATCTTACCTACGCAAGTATATCTATGTATTTAATATCGTTCAATGAATTGCGGAAAGTAGTAGCTTTAAGTTCAATTGACCGCCTTGTTGGTCGAGTAGCTAGCGTACACGCCTAACTACACGTCTTACTAACCGCGAGGCTCGGGTTCGATTCCCGACGGGGGCAGACATTTGTGTGATAAACATTTAGATGTCTGCGTTTCCGGGTCTGGGTGTTTATAAAATTTATTCTGGTGTCTATTTAAGTATTTCTATGTATTACTATCGTCGACTGACACCCTTAACACAAGCATACTATTTGCTTGCTTAAGGGTTAGATTCAATTTGTGTTACTTGTCCAGGGCTATTTATTTATTTATTTATTTATTAGGGTTTTGATTTTATCTTATTATTTCTTAATTTAAATAAGCGTTCTTTGTGTAAATCCATACTAAAATACTAGTAATAATATAAAAAAGGTAGAGATTCTAACGTTGTCTATCGCCAGTCCAATCCCGGGACCTCATCAAGTTAAGTGTTCCCCGTGTTGGTCCGGGCTCCTTTGTAGAATCGACCATCTGCCTTCCTGTGCCAGGCAAGCTCGTAAAAGGCGAGCACCATGACATCTGACTAGGTAGTAGAGTTTCGCAGCGACTCACCCGGATTGGTACTACCGCCTTACCCATTCCTGCCGCCATAACGTCATGACGTGTTCCGGTTCGGAGGGTAAGGTAGCCGGTAAACTTACTTTTGCTCGAGACCTTACATCCCGGCCTCTGGTTGGCAACGCACCATTACCACCTTTGGTGTCTCTAGGCGAGAATTTCTTACCATCAGGAAATCCGTCTGCTTGTTTGCCTTCCAATGTCCTAAAAAAAGTAAGACAACGAACCACTAGACAACGAAGGCAAACTGTAAACAACCTAAATTACTAGATTGATTGACTTACCGTTTATACTTGACCACCTCGTTGGTCGAGAGGCTAGCTTAACCGCCAAACGTCAACAGCCAACGGCGAAGTTCGGGCTCGATTTCTGACGGGTGCAGATACTTGTATTATGAACATCTAAATGTCGGAGTTTTGACGCCATCGTGAATGAGGGTGGTCGTAATTTTTTCATTATTATTGAATTTCGTGTTTATATTGAGTTTAATTGGTTAATTTAGGTGGGGATTAAATTAATTTTAATCAGTGAAAGTGCACAAATGAAATAATATGAAGAAATTAGTATATCGTCTATTTCCTCGCTGCTGTCAAATCTCACTAGATGAGCTTGAGTAACGAAGACACCGCTTTACTCAAGACCCTGACCTGACATGATTTTGTACATAGTGACACCTCGTTGGTCGAGTGGCTAACATTTAGATGTCTGCATTTCCGGGTCTGGGAGTTTATTAAATTTATTTTGGTATGTATTTAAATATTTCTATGTACTATTAGAATCGTTGATTAACACCCATAATACAAGCATACAATTTGCTTACTTTGGGGTTAGATTTAATCCGTGTAACTTGTCCAGGGACATTTATTATTATTATTATTTGAGATTAAGTGGTAACACACAATTTTTTTTATGAATACTTCCCTTGTGCACTACAACTAAAAAAAATTGCAATAATTGACTCCCCAAGTAATTATTGAATTGTTTTCAATGAAATGTGTCAATGTTAGTTTCTAACGGACACTTTTTAATTTAAATACATTTTAAAAAAGAGCGTCACGGTTTTATTTATGACGGAAGTCACAATTACTTTTCTATTTTGACGCTATGAACTATACAAAAACTTGTTTGTCTGTTTTGAATCGATAATCCTATTTTTTAAAACTACAAATGAGAAGAATTAAGGTTAAATTTGGCTCAAACAATAACAAATCATCAAAAATCATTTAACAATATTATAATGATGAAAAAATCTCTAAATTATAAAAAGTTGAGAGGTGTCAAGGGACACCCGGATGGAATGAAGTTCTCCCCCCTCTCAATCTCTATCAATATCTATCTCTCTTATAGAGAGAGACAGACAGAGAAATATGAAAAAAAAAACATGCGCAATCCGCAAAGCTTACAGTAGCTTACTATAGTAAAGTGTCGTGAGAACTTTTCGTAAGAATTTTTTTCCGTCTAGCCTTCTTTCACAACGCGCAATAAGGAACTTCGTTCCAGTATGCGACATCTGAGAAGACTTTATAAGGATTGTGCTTTGCCGAAATGCAAAAAAAGTCTGTTTGACAACTAATTATTTTGGGTTTCAAACTGGTGTTACGAAAAAAAAAAGGAATTGTGTTGTCATATTCCATTCACATAATATGTTTTATTAGAGAAAGTTGCTGGTTGACCAGATACTGAATAGCACGTTTACATAAATTGAACAGTTTTAGCGCATAAAATAATATATACCGATGGGTTATTGGAATAATGCCACAATAGCCATAGTGACAGTTTTCCAATTAAGCCATTTTCGCAATCTATGGACCCGAACTCACCTTGTGAATTTTTCTATAAAAATAATAGCAAAACTCACTGATTTAGCAAAAGCGCTATGTCTATTGCCTGTTTATTCTTCATTCATGACCATTTTTTTTGTTTCCTGGAATCAGCAAACTATGTACAATGATAAAAAAAAAAATTGCAATCTTTAGCAAGTATCCGTTATTAAGGCTTTATTCCACGAATCAGAAAAGAAATGCTGATTTCTAATTAACGTTGCTATGCTTTTTTTTCTTAATGCTGACAGTAACGATTATAATGGCTTCTTTCCTCGAAACAATATATTTACGTTATCTGACAATGAACAGAACTGTAATTGATTTATTGAAGTAGGTACCTAGAAAATTAATATTAAGTAAGTGATAAAAAAGACGTTATTACTATGATAATACTTATTTTGTAAAATTGAATTGTTGTAATAATTTAGAAAATATTTATATATTATTACTAAATTAGGTATTATGTATTCAATAGGTATTAATCAGATATTTTTTCTAAAATAAATAGTAAGTGCGATATATGCCAGATACTAGTCACTTAGTCGCCCGATCCCCAAGCTAAAAACCAACATCGTAAACTGATCAATTTATGCAGTTGCCATGAATGCAAAAGTTACTAGCGAGAAATATAAAGTTATAGAGATAGATCAATCTGATTTCGTCGATATAAAACGGTTTATTGAAGGCCGGAATCGGACACATGACACAAATGAAAACAAAATAACATGGTCCAATATTATGGAAGTGGCAGCGTGTCACACCCACGACGACGTACTTAAGTTTAAATACACATACATACATACATATCTTCACGCCAAGTCCCTGAGGTAGGCAGAGAGTATCGAGTGCCAGACCTCACGATCCTGACAAACCTGTGTAGCATCCTTCAAATTCATTACCCTTTTCATACAAACACGCCGGTTTCGGAGACTCTTGACACCACCCTCGGATACGAATGTCCTTGATCTCCCAGGGCACCTACATCCATACACATTCGCATTGTATGTATGTATGTATAGCATGCCCTTACGCATTTTAACTCCAACACTTTTTTTCAATCCCACCGTTTCTTGGATCTCACTGTTACGAATGCGGTCAGCGATCGTTACACCACAGATTTTCCGTAGTGCTTTTATTTCGACCGCATTTATCCTACTTTCATGCTTTTTCTGACATACCTAACTCTTGCTTCCATACAATAACGTTGGGATTAGCGCAGAATTATGAAAAGCAAGTCTAGCTTTTTGACTCAAAACCTCGCTTTGGAATAGTTTACCCAACGCTCCATTCACACTATTCCCTGTGCGCACTCTCCTGTCTACATCCGCGGTGTATCTACCATTCATGCTAAAAGCACAACTAAGATATACAATTTCATTCACTTGTTCCAGCACTACATCATCAACCAAAACTCTTACATCCGTTCTGGCTACGTCTCTTTCAAACACCATTATTTTGGTTTTAATCGCATTCAAATGTAAGCCTCCGTCTTTTATTAACCAGATCCGTTAGAGCGCCACGTGGTGCTCGAGTAAGGGGTGGACGCGGTCCCTCGAGAGGTGACCAAACAATGCTACAGCTACTCCTACTTCTGAAATTCCAACTGTTCCCGAGCTACAAAGAGCTTATAATCAAGCTTTTTCTGTGCCTATAGCATTGCATTCAAATCTATTAAGTCTTTGCAAGAACGACGATTTTCCACGCCATTACCATGATTTTTACAAGTCTTTGAATTGCGAAAATGAGGGTACAAACGCAAATCCACATTCAGCGGAAAACGATGTCGTTTTTAATGAGTCTTAGGTTCTTAATTCTTTCGTAAGTTTGGATATACGAACATACCACATTAAAATCCTTCTAATTGTTTTAATTACATAAATATTTAGGCATTGTTTGTTTTTTCTGGTCATCAATTTCGTATAAGTAGGTATGGGATGTTTCATGGCTTACCAACTGAACCAAATTTATTAGGTAGCATTAAAATGTACCAATCCTTGCGTGTCGAATACATACAGTACTGTTCTTTTAAGCCTCTTATAAAATTCTAAATAACATGTTCGAAACATTAAATGAGATCCCTCGTATACTTTTTGTTTTTTTATTTCTGTTTTTCTTTTGTTGTTTGTACAATAGAGTGTAAAATAAAATATAAATGTTATGAGATTATTATATTTTATTTTGATTTAACTTGCCATTCGTTCGTGGATATACCTTTAAGTAACAGTAACAGTGCTTAATGTCGACAGTAAACAGTGCGATTCGTCATATTTGTTTAAACTGTTTTGGTCGAACGAAAAGATTATTTAGGTAACTTTTTATACTTATACATTAAGTATCATTATTTATCAAACTATGTAGGTATGTAGAGATTAACAAGTGACAAAACCAAATAATCCTATTAATATTATAAATGCGAAAGTTTGTAAGTATGGATGTATGGATGTTTGTTACTCTTTCACGCTCGAATGGCTGAACGGATTTGTCTGAAATTTGGAAGACAGATAGATTGTGACCTGGATTAACATATAGGCTATTTTTAATCCCGATCGCACACCGGGTTTCAGTGAAAACGCGGGCGAAGCCGCAGGTAGCAGCTAGTATTAATATGGTTATGTGTTTTGAGACACTTTAACTTATGACAAGGTAGGTACTTTCTGTAAAGAAAACTTGAAAGATACAAAACTGCAAATCTACGAACTAATAAAATATAATAAACGAGATCTTAATTAAAATTGCCGTTCCCTTTAATGCATAGGTATATATACACAGCATTCACAAGTACATTTCTAACTACGAACAATTAATTCAAGTAATAATATCACAATATGCTATTACTGTATTGACTTCTAATCCCCAATTACAGTGTAAACAAATGACTATTGCTGTTTGTGGGGTTTGAGATATGTTTATTGAACAAAACTGCAATGGCCCCTTACAAAAACGATTTTCTGTACAAGGTACAGCAATATCGTTTTTCGGATTTATTATAGTCGTTATTTTAGTTATGTTAATGTCACATGTTATTACCAAATAATAATAAAAATAACACACCGTTTAAGGTATCAACCAGTGTGCTACTCCCGAACTTTAGAATTTATTCAACAATTTCACTAAATCTTTTTTCCTAAAAAGTTGCAAGAAGTCCATTGCGACATTATTCCAATAACCCATCGAATTACATTTCCAAGAGAATATAACCTCAAATCTTATGCATTTTTTTGGACATACCGTTCGAATAGAAAGTGTCGGTGAACGAGATTATATTTCATGAAAAGTTTTGATTGATATGAGTATTTTGAATATCGTGTAGTGTTTGTCTGTTCCAGGGAAAACTTTGTATGGTGAGCGGTCCGTCTCCTTTACATAGTATTTAGCCGGAACTCAAAAATTAGCTACCACTTTTTCTTTTATCGGCACCAAAACTGTCTTTGAACAGGTTTTTCGCCATTACTAGTAATTTTTAAGTTCTTTCTTAAAACAAATAGCAACTTAGCACATTTCGAAGCAACGTTTAGCATTTTTCCTATATAAAGTGAGGCAGTACTGATTTTTTATTAGTATCTTCACGCCCATATCCCCGAAGAGGTAGGCAGAGGTACAACCAAGGCCGAC
>NJDC01058180.1:131057-146966 GCA_002245475.1 Calephelis virginiensis | reverse complement strand
ATAATCATAAAGAAATTAGCGTATCGTATATTTTCTCGTTGCCGCCAAATCTCGTTACATGAGCTTGTGTAAAAAGGCCACCGCATTACCCAAGAGCCTGACATGACTTACTGACGACTTACGACTGAAAACTAATTAAAATTAATTGAAATTGATATAAAATTTGATGCAAATTTCTACTTGACTAATGGCTAAATACTAACGTGAAGGCCAAAACTTAAAGAAAGAAAGGTATATCATGAAATACGAAATTGTTTTCTTCAATAACGTTATATATTGAACTTATTGAATGAATACCCACAATATCGATGGCATCCGATGATCAAGTACGTGCGGCGGATACCAACGGCGTGTATAGTTTATGGGACCGATATCGGTGAATTGGTTTCGTTTGGCTCAGCTGATATGAGCCCAATGATTCGTTTGAGGATAAATACAATCAAGAGACTATTGAACACCAGCTACACGCCGATGTTTTGCCGAAAATTTGGTTTTATTTCATAACGAGAGAAGCTATAAGCGAACAATAAGTTTTCCCTTAAACGTCACCTTTCTGCGTATCTAGCAGACTAGATCAGACATTACTTATCGTACCATATGTATATATGTGTTTTCCTGTGTGTTTATGTATATGTTTGTGCATGTATATGTATATATTAGTGTGTGTGTGTGTGTGTTTTATGTATCATTTGTATTATTTCTATATTTACATAGTATATATTTTGTTATTGTAAGATAATTTGTCCACATTTATTTATCATTACGCTCTCCTAATGAGTTAGGTTGAATGGTTAAATAAATAATAATATTGCCTTACTACAGCGGATCTCACTAGAAAACACTATCATTATGTGGTCATTGGGGACGCGACAACCCCATCGCCTGCTAGTGGTAGGTTAGATTGCTGAACAATCTACGAGGTGCGATACATAACTAAGTTGAAGAGTGCTTTGTATTAGCTCGCCCGAATCGGTACGACAACCTTACCTATTCTACTACTAGGAGCAATAGACTGTAGTAGTAGACTGTACTCACTATTTTCGTGTTTATACCTTCCAGGGTAAAGAAGTTAGCGAGTAGATTTACACATGTGGCATAAGATTCTGGCCGTAATATAGCGACGCAGCAGTAACACCTATACTGAAGGGTTATCTTACCATCAGGAGGTTCGCCTGCTTGTTCGCCATCTTATGACATACATAATTCAAGAAGCTGGCGCTGGTTGTCATTCCTGAGAACGTGCAATATTTATATACGTGTGGCCATTGAATATACCCCTCTTGCTTTAATAAAACGCTACCTCTACAATATCACTATCTTAATATGCATGTTTCTTGTGTTCGTATGTTTGTCACTGAACTCCTCCTAGACGGCTGGAGCGATTGTGACGAAGTTTTTTGTATGGGTTCAAGGGGATTTGAGAATGGTTTAGATTCACAATTTGGTCAACTGGAAAGGTTTTTTTATTTGATTTTTTATTTGTAAGTAGTTGTTGATTTTGGAAAATTTTACATTGGGTCCGGCATACTGCGCTACTATCGAAGCATTAATGTCAAGCGGTATGAAGTTTGCTGGGTCAGCTAGTATAGTATAAAACAAAGTCGCATTCACTGTCCTTATGTCCCTTTTTATGCTTAAATCTTACAAACTGCGCAACGGATTTTGAAGCGGTTTTTTTAACAGATAAAGTGTTTAAAGAGGAAGGTTTGTATGTACATTTTAAACCCGTGCAAAGCCAGGGCGGGCCGCTAGTACATAATAAATATTTCGTTAATGCTGTTCGCCAAACAGCGTACACACCTACACCCACTAATACAACCGCGAGATTCGGGTTCAATTTCCGACAAGGACAGATATTTGTGTTACGAACATTGGTTCTGGTTGCAAGTCAAATTTCTTCCAACATCTATTTGTTTCGCTGACTACCACTAACAATCCGATCATTATCATTTATTAATTTCGGGTTTCCCTGTGTTGGTCCGGGATCCTTTGCAGAATAAACCATCTGCCTTCCTGCCAGGCAGCTCGTAAAAGGCGAACATACGCTTACCGTCACTAACACCGTGACATCTAACTAGGTGGTAGAGTTTGGCAGAAACTTGCCCGGATTCTTACCACCGCCTTAACTATTCCTGCCGCCATAACATCAGTGTACTATTCCTGCCGCCATAACATCAGTGTTTGTCGTTGACGTGTTCTGGTTCCGAGGGTGAGGTAGCCGGTAAACTTACTTTTGCTCGAGGCCTAACATCCCGGCCTTAGGTTGGGAACGCACCTTTAGTGTCTCTAGGAGGCGGGAATTTCTTAGCAACAGGAAATCCGTCTGCTTGTTTGCCTTCCAATATCATAAAAAAAAGTTTCGCGTAATGCTAAGAAGCTCACGATATTTATAAAAGAAAAAAAAATGTAAGGGCGACCATAAACCTCTTGCACAAGTAACAATACCCCTAAGGTCTTAAAGCCTACAGCCTAAAACAATATAATAATCTTCGTAAACATGTTTAATATTGTGTTTCTCCAAATATCAGAGCCCGCATCTATCACGTAGGCGTTAGGTATATTAGATTTTATTAGGCTAATGGCTTATCTATATGTAGATTATAGTATATTACACAGACACGCCTCGCCTTCCTGCGGATATGGTTAGTAGTTTAACCTAATGTGAGTTAAGTTGTAGTGTTACTAATTAAACTTAAGTTATTAATGTTTAGTTTAACCAACTCATAAAAGGAGGTTTATCAAATCGACTATTTGTTTTTTTTTTGTTACGCGATTATTTGGGCAATAGGCAAACGATTTTGATGTTTGTTTTTTTGAAAGATAGTTTCATAATTTTAAGGTGATCCCATATAAATTTTATCATAATTCAACTAGTGGTTTTTGAGTTATAATTATAGTGCATACATTTTTCGCTACATTCATTAGTTCGTCAACATAATTCACGGCTTTTGCACGTTTACTGAGCTTTATAATTTACTAAAGGTTTTTCGCATATTTCTTATACCTTATCATAATTATTACTGGTCGCCCATTGGTCGAAATTCAACCGCATTAAATTTAAATATATTGTTAATAAGAACGCCATCTTCATTTCTCAAGACCAACTACTTTGTTTCCAAAATTTTAGTGCGCCATCTATGATCTTTTATCTTTATCATCAATATATTTGTTTGTGTTTGTCAAATGCATGGTAGTGTGGGTAATGTTTTCTTTATTGATTTAATGTACTTTATAAGCATTGTTATTGAAAAATATTAGCGTTCTGCACTTCTCCTACACATAAACTATAAGTGTGCTAAATTTTATGCTCCTGCGACCGCGCAATTTTCGTAAAAAGGGGTCCAAAGTTTTGGCATCACGTATTAATTCCCTATTAGGATACGAAACAGTTGTTTTCAATAGATTATGCAGACATTTTGGCCTAATTCAATAACTATGTAGAATTACTATTACATAATTATTATTTTCCAAAACATTACTACACGACCTTCACGATAAGAGCTTACACTGTTTATGTGATTAAACGAACAAGCACACAGCTGTCCTGGTGGTAAGAGATAACCGTGACCTTTACACCATAGATGTTACAGGTGCGTCGCTGTCCTGCGGTGACTCGAAAAATGCTGGATCAATTTAAATTATATTTAGTGGTTTTCAATATACCATTATAGCATTTAAATATTTAGTTTAGATAAAAAATTCACAGGTCCCGGTCGGTGCGGAAGGAAGAAGTTGGTTGGAACAGCTAAGTTATTAATATATAATGCGTGTTTAGATTGGTAATACTGATATCTATTGTACTGTATTATCTTTATGTTCATGTTAGTGATAACGTTTTGTGTACAAAAAAGATATTATTATTAATATTGTTTACGCACTAGCAAAATTTGTTTTAAATTATCGCTATCTTCTTTCATAACATTTAATAGAAAGAGACGAAACACACCCAGTGCTGTCACATTAATTTGTACGCGACATTACATATTACATTGTATGACATACATACAATATTGTAGTAAAACCATTGCAATACATATTCCTGCCGCCATAACGTCTACGCTTGCCGTTGACGTGTTTCGGTTCCGAAGGTTAGGTAGCCGGTAAACTTACTTTTGCTCGAGGTACAACATCCCGGCATCAGGTTGGAAACGCACCATTACCACTTTTGATGTCTCCAAGCGGCGTGAATTTGTTACCATCAGGGAATCCGTTTGCTTGTTTGCCTTCCAATGTTATAAAAAAAGTCGATGTGTCGTGACTGATTTGACATGCCCAAGATCTCACATCTCTTTTGTTTTCATTTCTTTGGAGAAAGATAGCATACATCTAAAATAAATTTAGACATTTGTCAGAATCGGCACCAATGCCATGCATCTTGCTCAACCACCAAAAACATGTAACCTGTGATTATTACAGTATTCTCACTTGTCCTCCCTGCCAACCTCTTCAGACACAATAGCGTGATAACATACTCAAATGCTTTATGTAAACAAGGGCTTCAGAGCATTAAATCAAACATAAAACCAGTTTGGCAGGATCAAGTCGTATTCATGACAGAAGGTATACGGCATCACAATGACAAACCAAATCGGGAGAGTAATAGCGGTATTTCCCTAAAATACGGCCTTCCGCGACGTGATATCACAGTAAAATACACCGTATAAAGAACTAGGGTTGTCAAAATCCGATTATTTAATACTTACTAATACAGTAGCTAATTTTTTACACATTCTAAACATTGATTTTAAACGGAGTCAAAATGCATAAAACTTGTTGGTTTTTATTTATTTATGTCGAGTAAATTAAATATCCCAAGGCAAATATTTAAAAATACAGCAGGTAAGTGGTAACAAAAAACGATTGGGGTAAACGATAATCTCTCCTGATTTAGTGAACGGTGAAAACTCGAAACATCAATATTTTCGTTAACACGAATTATTTAAATAAGGACTTAAAGTAAGGTTAATCATATCGAACGTTTTAGTTTACAATTGTGTAGATGTTCGTCTACGCTTACTTCTTTTTATCGCGCTGCAAAAAAATAATCGATTATTTATGACATTCTTGCGAATGATTCCTGCAACTTTCAAAGTTACTCCCGTTTTGGACCGTATACTATGACAAATAGCTTAGGGTTTAGGTTAGGGCAATTCTTTAACAAATGGTCAATCCCTGAGGGAGTAGGCAGAGGTACAACCAGGGCACCCACGACTAGCTAGTTGGCAAGTTATCGCCAACCGGGCACATACTCGATCCAGAGCAACGTTATATTTTATTAGAAAATTGAGAAAAGACATTTTGTTTTCGTGTTGCCCGACACAAGGATCTAACCTGAGACCTCACGGAGTCAAATCCAACACCGGAGCGCTGGACCATAGATGTGATAGAAAAAAATAACTAAATTAAGATTTTCCCATCATCGTAATATACAATTACAAGCACGAGTGTGATACACAGGATAACTAGCAAGCAAAGTGAGAATAGCTAACATTAACTACGTGCAAGTATTAAAAAAAATGAGATGGAGACAACCCTGTCTACCTGTGCAGCATCCTCGCTTCCGGAGCGATGAGGCGGAATTGCGATAAATATGGCTCATCGACGCGTGTACACGGCGGATTTCTTTCAAAATACCTACCATACTCTCAAATAAGCTCTTATTGCCCAATTCTAGATTATATTTATGAAACAGCATTTTTTGAAGAAATATGTACTACATTTTGTTTAACACTTGGACTATACCTATGGTTATATATCTAATGGTTGCACTGTCAACTACCTTAACCTTCAGATTGGAATGACATTGTCTTTACGGAGACAGAAAGACGTTAGGCTGGGGATCAGGACTTGGATTGGTGGACGGTATTGATATCAGTACTCATTCAACGTATTCTCGTTTCTTACGAGCTGCCAAGCAGAGAGAGACAGATCGTTTTTCAACACAGAGAACTCGGACGGTAGACGCGTACGTGCACGTGTGCTGTAGCGTAAGTGTATGTATGAGCGTCCGTGCGTGCGTGCATGCGTGCGTGCGTGCGTGCGTGGGTGCTTGCGTGCGTGCGAGCGTGCGTGCGTGCGAGCGCGCGCGCGCGCGCGCGCGCGTGTGTGTGTGTGTGTGTGTGTGTGTGTGTGTGTGTGTGGTGTGTGTGTGTGTGTGTGTGTGTACTGCTTAAATACAATGCAATGCCAATACCATGCTAATTGTCCAGCAATTTTCCCGTAATTTGGAAATACATCGACGAATAAACAAAATTTCTAAAATATTATTTAAAAGTTAGAAAATGCAATCTCAAATTATATGGCAATTTTGGCTTACAGGCTTCCAAATACCCAACCCTATTGTCTAAAATATCTTTCATGATTCTGTTATTATAATATGTATATCTCAATGTATAAGCCCACGCTACTGGCTTCGCATTATAATATTCCTTTAATCGAAGGTATATCCGTTTTCCAATATTGTTTTCCAACAACAGTTCAATTATAGCACTAAACATGCAAAGCCAAAGGAGTTGCTACAAATATAGTGAAGATGAGACTATTACTTCCGCCCTCATTAATCTATTAACTATTATTATAACAAATAATAATCACATCTCAAATAAGAGCTTCATTTAACAGAAAATGTCTTTAACAAACCTAATTTTTTATACCTTTTCTTAATGAGATTAAATAATAAAATATTAAATATCTCTGGACAAATAACGCTAATTAATCTAACTTACACAATTTATATGCTTGTGTAATGGGCGTTAAACAACTATACGAATTCAACGAAATGCTTAAATACATACATACATACATACATATCTTCACGCCAAGTCCCTTACGGGGTAGGCAGAGAGTACCGAGTGCCAGACCTCACGATCCTGACAAACCTGTCTTGCTTCTTTCACATTCATAAGCCTTTTCATACAATTATGCCGGTTTCGAAGACTCTTGACACCACCCTCGGATAATATCCGATTGATCTGATCGTGAAATGTCAGCAATAAATAAAATAATAAAAAAAATAGATACCAGTATAAATTTAATAGACCCGGAAACACAGTTATCTGTGTTCATCACACAAATGTCTACCAACGTCGGGAATCGAACCCAAAACTCACGGTTGGTCGGTGGAGTTAGACGTGCCAGCGAGGCGGTCAATAGAAAATAATTATTTCACTTGAGCACCATGTCATAACTTGAGAATGACTACTAATATCATTAATCTGTCTTTGAAGTCTTCTATTACTATTTATGGCAAAAGACAGACAGGGAAGAAGCACGTGACACTCCCTTCATAATAAGAGATAACCACAACCTCTAGACTGCAGTTGCGTCGTTTTGTAATTAGGGTATTAGGCCAATGGTGCAAGTCTACTGTGCATGTGTCTCGTCTCCACAGAGTAAGCCATTCTTTCATGGGCCAATGTATACAGTTCTACAATAAACCTCCCAATTATATGAAAGAACTTCCAATTAATAAATTTAAGAAATGTGTCAAATGTAAATTAAATGAAAAGGGTTACTATAACATTGCAGAATATTTAGCTGGTAAGACGACTTGGGATTAATTTCCCCTCATGCCAATCTCTTATAAATATAACTTATCATTACATTTATTATTGTAAACATATTTCAAAATAAGAAAAAAAAGACAAGCCCGCTGAGTTTTTTGCCGGATCTTCTCAGTGTGAGGCCGCGTTCCGATCCGGTGATAGATTTATTATTGCATAGACGCGTCACAGGTGCCTCTTGTAGGTTTACGTGAAATAAAGATAATTTGTTATTATTATTACTGGAATCGAAACATGACATGGTCATTCTGGCGGCAGTAATAGGTAAGGCGGTGGATCCCTACCCGGGCAAGTTGCTGCTACCCTCTACCACCAGCGAAAAGTATAAACATATGACGCCGAAAAGGTAGGCAGAGGTGCTGCCAAGGCACCCACGACAGGCTGAAGACACTAAGACCCACAACGGGTGTCAAATATATCACCACAGGCACACACCAATCCCAGGCAACGATGTTTTTTATAATTGATAAAACACTTTCTTTTTGTTGCCCGAGCTGAGAATCTAACTCGGGACCTCGTGAAGGCAAATCTAACAACCGCACACCTAGACCACAGAGGCGATAAAGGTGTAAGACCTAAGGTGTGTATTGTGTGAGTAAGTGCGTGTATAGTGTGTGTGTCTGTGTATGTGTTGGCATGTATGCTCTCGTGTTTGTTTGTTTGTGTGTGTTTGTGTGAAGGGGGGAGTCTATATGTGTCTGCGGCATCGCAACTTTTGCTTGAAAGCTGAATAGATCGGTATCGAAGATTGATACCTGTTTCCCATATCCATATCACAGACATATGATTTCCTGACCGCCATATACTAATTTTTATATACTATTATTATATTCTTTAAATACTATTAGTATTCATTTCATAAGTAAAAGACTCCAACTTTTAACACAAAATAAACAAAGCCAAGAGAGTTCTAACAAAGATCGCGGAGATAAAACACCTACTAATCGCCATCATTAATCCCGCTATTTACGGTAACAAATCATTTTTAAATAAAGGGTTTTATTCAATGGAACCTGTCATTAATCTACCTTAATGTGGCCGAGATAATTATTTCCCCGATAACGCGGAATTTCCACCGGTTAACTGTTTTTGCGGTTTGTAATTATTAAATCTGTTAGCTCCAATACCACTGTTCAAATGAGCAATACTCAAATTTATAAATATTTACTTTAATTGGCAATAATGTGAACGGTTTTGTTGGACAAAAGCAAATAGAAATTCAAAA
Organism: Calephelis virginiensis; assembly: GCA_002245475.1. Lineage (NCBI taxonomy): Eukaryota > Metazoa > Arthropoda > Insecta > Lepidoptera > Riodinidae > Calephelis > Calephelis virginiensis. The sequence goes on along the minus strand of NJDC01058180.1, from coordinate 138,179 downwards.
TTATTGTAGTAGTTTTGGGTTTATTGTTTCTAAATTTAGGCAAACTATATTTGCTTTGGTTGACAACTCTTATCAACATCTCTGGCATTTAAGTAGTAGGTATTTTGAGATACCACATCTGAATATACTACATGAAGCTGCTTGGTGTTAAAGCTGCTCCCTTCTTGATGTAAACATATGATGCATAGTACATAATATATTAGAATTGCTACTTAACAGCAAATACTTTATATTAGAGTAGGACTTTTTTAAATTATTTTTTAAGGGAATCGCTAAAGATGTGTATTGACAGTTGAGAGCATTTGACATATATACTTTTATTGAAAACTTTGTGTTTATGAAAAAATATTATATTAAAAATATTTACGAAAAATTTTCGCCCCCCACAGGATTTGAACCGGTAACCTTTCGTATCAAGCCGATGAATGCTCTTATAGAGTTTTTACACACATTTATTTTTTTAAGTCTTATAAAAACTACCAATTGCTAAGGCCACTGCCTCAGTTATCGCCATCGTCATTTTTCTTGCTGTAGTGAAGGGTAGTCTATTACACAAATTCGATGGTACGCTGCGGAAAGAAATGTCTTGTATCTCTAACAGATGGCGCTCTCTGCCTAATAAATCGCGATGTTGTACGGTACAACCATAGAAACTTATCATTTATTCTTCTAAAAAATAGTCGCTTAATAGTAACATATTAAGCCCCTTGTTTCGTGTCGTAATTACAATTTTTGTTAACAGTGATAAGACTTTTTCTCTTTCCACATGATGAGCATTAGTTGAGTCACTGTTAAATATCACAAGAATCGACAAAAGCAAATAGAAATTCGAAATTATTGTGGTAGTTTTGGGTTTATTGTTTCTAAATTTTGGCAAACTATATTTGCTTTGGTGGACAGCACTTAACGACATCTCTGGCGTTTTATTGTAGTATTTTGAGATACAACACCAGAATATACTACATGAAGCTGCTTGGTGTTAAAGCTGCTGGCTTCTTGATGTAAACATATGATGCATAGTACATAATATATTAGAAATGCTACTTAACAGCAAATACTTACTATTAGAGTAGGACTTTTTTAAATTATTTTTTAAGGGAATCGCTAAAGATGTGTATTGACAGTTGAGAGCATTTGACATACTTTTATTGAAAACTTTGTGTTTATGAAAAAAAAATTATATTAAAAATATTTACGAAAAATATTCGCTTCACACAGGATTTGAACCGGTAACCTTTCGTCTCAAGCCGACGAACGCTCTAACCGTTTGAGCTACTGAGGATTCAAGTCCCGTGGTGAAATTTTTAATTACTTTCTTTACCGTTGCGCGGTTAAATCACTTTATCGTGTGTTTTCTTTACTCGATGTCGCTCAATTTCACTCGCCATTACTGATTATGATGACTTATCACTATTTTTTAACAATTTCAGCCCAATTTTGCGAAATTGGATAACAACTTGATTCTAATCAATAAAACTGGACTAATGGCAGATGCTCACGAGCGTGACCATGCCAAATACTAGAAAAGATGGTAATATATATGTCCTACAATCGGATATCCTGTTTCTTTGACTCTAAGTTCTATTAAAATAAAGCGTAATACGAACATAAACACATTGAAATAATTTATCACTGTTCATATCATTTTGTTATCACACGACGTCGTAAAAAAAACCGTGACAATGAAAATGAAAACATTACTATCGTCTCCAATCTTTGACCAGTCACGTACTCGTACCTATATACTAGTTCCACTCCTGCTAATCAAAATAGCATGCAAGACGATTATTTAAAATTGGCAAGTAGATTGTGGCTCCAGTGTTTTACCTGAAACAAAATTAAAAATATATTTATAGTGTATTCTAGGATTCAGTTATAATCTCATTAAGAAAATAAACAGCAGAAACAGTATCTGCAAATACAAATAATAAGCATTGGTTAGAAGTTGCACTCTCACATAGTGATCTAGAAAAGCTAAAACCTTACAAAAAATCTGATTTTTTAACAACATACGATTAAGAGTACGGGAACGATGGGATAAAACGCATTACCCCCTAATCTATACATCGCCTAATCGAGTAAGGAGATTATTGCGATCTCTGGTTCACAGTGAACCTATGAATCAAATAATGATTTCGTTTTTGTCGTCAATCAGAGACAACACAAATTGGTACAGTACACTCATAGTGCCTACTCTAAAAGATGGTGTTACTATAATAAGTCCACATTAATAAGTCGAGGCGCATTAAGAAATGACGCAAATGCGTTCGAAAATTAAAAAATAAAGAAAAAAATACTATACAAATACAAAATCAATTTACATTTATTTATGTCATTGTAACGAAGTAGAATCGTTACATTACCCAAATAGTTAATATCCCAATTACTAATAAATTTTCCCGTATTAATTACTAAATATAATATCTAGTAATATCAAATAATATGAAATAAATGTTAGGTGCTCGCTCAGCGACATCTGTCTTGTAACAGAGGAATTAGCTCACCAAATCGATGACTAACTAAAATCAATAGTAGCGTAAGTCGCAACCTTTATGAGCGATTATCTAAACTACCTCGTTGGCTAATTGGTTAAAATCCCAAATAGAGGAACTAGTATTCATAGACCCTTTAACTGTTTGCGGTTTTCTAATTTTTCTCATGGACTCTAGAACTTTCCAATACAAAAGTATAAACATAACCCCTCTGGTGACGCCAAATCACTCACTAGCGAGGCTCTGATACGTCGCATTCCTGCCCGAAGTTAATTAGAAAACAAAATAAAGTGTTACAGGACAATTCGGTGAGTTCTTATACGCAGGGTGGTCCAAAAGTTCGCGGAATGGAGGGGATGGAGTAGGGATAGGGTAGCCCGCTAGTGTCATACTTATTGGGCACTCATAATTAGTTTATATATAACATTTCAATCCTATAGCGCCATTCGTTTACGAGTAAACCTAACCTAAACAAGTCAATTCGGAAGCAAACTGCAACTATGGAGAAAATTGTACATCGCGCTGTAATAAAATTCCTTACCAAGAAAGGAAAAAACATTCAAACCATTTTAAATGAAATGGACGCCATTTATGGAGATCAGTGCCCTGGTAAAACAATGGTTTATAAGTGGCATGGACTTTTTAAACATGGTCGAGATTTAATTGAAGACGACTGTCGCTCTGGGCGGCCAGTTGAGGCCACCACATCAGATATCGTCGAATAAGTCGAAAAACTTGTACTCGAAGACACAAAAGAAAAAACAATTATCTGCATTTGTTGGAGTATCAGATACAACCATTTTGCGGATCCTGCACGACCACGTGGGCATGTCAAAAGGCAGCGCAAGATGGGTGCCGAGAAAGCTCACGCCGCTTCTAAAACAGCAGCGCGTCGACGCGTCTAAGCACTTTTTGGAGGTGTGTGGAGACGAAACTGTGCAGATTTTGGAGCGGATTGTTACCGGAGATGACACATGGGTTCATCACTTTGAACCTGAATCTAAGCAAGAGTGCATGCAATGGCACAAAAAGGGTACACCACCTCCCAAGAATTCAAAGTCTCAGAATCGGCTGGAAAGTTGATGGCCACTGTTTTTTGGGATTGTGAGCGAATATTACTCGTTGATTATAAAGAAAAGGGTACCACTATAACCGGAGAATACTACGCAACGATATTGGAAAAGTTAAAGGAGGCAATTAAAGAAAAATGTCAAGGAAAATTGGCCAAGGGTGTGTTGCTTTTGTAAGACAACGCGCCGGTTCACAAGAGCCGAATTGCCATGGCTGCTCTGCACACGCATGAATTCGAACCACTTGTTCACCCACCCTATAGTCCAGACCTGGCCCCTAGCAATTTTTATTTGTTTCCAAATTTAAAAAAAGAGCTAAAGGGAAGGAAATTTTCCGACGATAACGAAGTGAAGGAGGCAATAAAAATATTTTTTATTAATAAATATTTTATAAAAAAAATTAATTCACAGATCGAATAAATGTATTAGACATAAGGGTAATTATATTGAAAAGAAAAAATAAATTTATTGTTATATTTTATTAACAACCCTTTCATTCCGCGAACTTTTGGACCACCCTCGTATATTCCCTATGCAATAGCTAATCGAATATTTCTATTTAGCTATAATGATTAGAAGCCTAGCAAACAATGATTAAGCTTGTCGCTATATTTGTATTTCAATTAATGTTTATGAGCACGCGCTAAGTTTGCTCTTTTTACCTATTGAGTGATATTAAGCTTATTAGTGTACATATATTGACCAGTGTTGCTAACCGCCTGCTGCCGACACCAAAGATTGCTATTAGACCAACGATAGCTATTAGACCAAAAACAACTAATAGAAGGAATCATGTAATGTCAGCTACGATGGTAGCCAATTGTGGTAATCACATGGCCGAGACATGTCAAGTGGGAGGACCTATAATTTCTTGCCCTGGCATCGTCGTGGCCTGGCCCTGTCGTCCGTCTGAAGACAGTGTCTTAGCGAAGTTGTCATAACTTCCAGAGTTCACGATACCGACCGGAAATCGACCGACCACTGCACAAGAGCCAGACGAGCTTCCAGAGTTTGAGTCCCGGACGCAGCCCAGGCAGCGCTGGTAGCAGTCCAGCTCCTGTGGATCCAGGCCCAAGGAGGCCTTTCACAAAAGCAGGGCAGTGACATTTTATACAGGCCACCTCTCTCCACATCTATGTAATATAACGCTGCATAAGCACGTACCCACGCCATATTACTCAGGGGGAAAATTACCAAACCGCCCTGAACGGACCTGAGATTAATAACGGGAATTCTTCAACGTCAGAAATTAGTAATATTATATTTATTAACGGTATATTGTAATCTTTAAGTTATATTCACTGTATTACCGATTAATATACTTTTGTCAATCCTTTGACTTTATTTTTGTTATCATATTGAAATAATTATCGAATTGTCTCCTGTCTCCCGTTCAACTTGGTCTCATGCTGAAAGGGCTGACGGGAGCCACAAAAAAATTATAGAATATTATTCAACCAGGTTTATTAGAATGCTGTAATCCTTATAAATCTAAATCAACCGGGTTGGCTTTTTACAGCATCCTTAATACCAACAAATTAACACAAATTACTTATAAGTTCGCGTTGTTACAAGGACCAAATTATTTGGAAAACATTGATACCAAAAAGGAAGTACAATATCCAATACATTTACAACGAGCGACCGGGTAGGGCGTGCCCCCGTCAAAAGCACGCGCCCATTACGATCCCAGCCAAGTAGGACGATGGCGCAAATTTCAAAAGCGGCAAGCGACAACACCACACGCTAAAAACATTTCATACACTATTTAAATGGTAAACTGCGACCGACACCGATTTAATACTATGTCGTCTAGACAAATCACGCAATATTAAAGTATTGCTCAAAAAACACTTGAACGTCAATCAATGCCGGTTCACTTCTAAAACCTTGTCTTACAATAAATAATAAAAAAAACTCAAAATCCTTATATGCTTATCGTAGTAATGGTATCCAATAATAGCGCTCGAATTGAGAACCACCTCCATTTTATAGTTGGTTAATATAGCTTTCAGTTCGACATAAAAAAACGTCTGCTGATATAAAGATGCAAAATTTTTTTGCAGTGGCAAAATACAGCAAACAAGCAAACGTCTGCCCTGTCTATGGTGTCTATACGCCGTAAACGTTGTAAGTGCATCGCTGTCCGGTGGCCGGGGGTTAGTTTCGATTAGACCAATTGGTCAAGTCTACCAGCTACCAAACCAAAAAACAAAAAGCTCTCCGACCAGAGGGAAAACGAGGGGTGGACACAGGGCGGAGGGCCGTTTGACCCACGTGGGTTGGCGGTGGTGAGCCCGCGGAGGAGGGGGCATTCCACTTGCCTACCCAGTCGTGGGGGGGGGGCTGGAGGTACGAGGATGCCTGTCGCCACTGGAACCCCGAAGTGGTGCACGCTGTGTCTCCATGCAACACTTCTGACGATATGCGGCCCCCTGTTGAGAGGGGCTGTGCGACGGGGACACGAGATCCGGCGCCGCTAGAGCAGTGGAAGTGTGCTAAAGCGTCCCCACAGCCCTGGTATCTACCGAAAGGGATGACACCGTGTGGTTTTAGTCAGTAGGAGTCTGACATAAACCGCCACTTTCGGGATTCCATGAGGGATTTCCCCACGTTAACGGCATGTGGTCTATTCTACACAGAGGACCCGGACAAACACGGGGAAATGGCGTGATCATCCTATAACTAAAGCTGGTGACAGAATAAAAAAATTTAAAGCATTTTTGTCATTTTAGCTAACAAACAATAAAGAGAAAGGTCGTTTAAACTAAAATACGTTGGAGAAATTCCAACTAGCTTCATAAATAACGTCAGGTTGGGAACTGAATATGACGGTTTTGAGTTAATACTATTCGGTTTGTATAAAATTGAATGAAAACAAGTAATGCATACTGTTGGCAAACAGTACTGTCATGAAGGAGGTCAAATAACACGGATCAGGCGCTGTCTGAGCTACGGGAGACTGAATATCATTATGTGCGGATTTCAAGTTAGAATTCCAATATTTTAGACAGTTTTTAAAGAAGATAACTAAGAATTACATATAATTTGCTCATGAAAACAATATAGTTAAAGACGGAGCTATACTAAGCTAGGTGCAGGTTATTTACTAGTGTTTGCTTGCTTGAAGACAAGAAAGATTACAAATTACACAAATTGAACCTAACCCCAAAGTAAGTAAGTTAAATGCTTATGTTATGGGTGTTAGTCAACAATGCTCATCTATATATTAATAGGTGATGCCAAAACTTTGGACCCCTTTTAACGAAAATGGCGCGGACGAAGGAATATGAAATTTGGCACACTTACAGTTTACGTGTAGGAGAATTGCAGAACGCTAATATTTTTCAATAATAATGCTAAGAAAGTACATTAAATCAATAAATAAAACATTACCCACACAAATATTTTCTTCTTCTTTCTTTCAACTGAGGCTTTTACCTCCTCATTCCACCATGCGTCACCATTCATAGACTTGTGCATCTTTGCACTCCCACATCCCTCTTTCGCAACATCAACCATACTATCTTTCAAAACATTCCAACAGTCATCCACGTCTA
>NJDC01058180.1:107092-130226 GCA_002245475.1 Calephelis virginiensis | reverse complement strand
GGTTTTTACAACTTCACGCGAGTTTTGTGGGCAACAGAGTGCTCAGCCTAAGACATCATTATTTAGACGGATTCCCCACAACGCCCGCAGCAACAAGGGCTGACTCTCGGGAGACCGCACCTCGGTGCTGCATTCTGATTACTAGGTGGAATTGATGGAGTAGCGGCTCGTCACTCGGCATAAGGAGTTGGGCGCAAAAAAGATCTTTGTCGCCGAGACCGGTGGCAACGGTGTAGTGTAGTGTCTCTAGAGTTTGTGTTCGGGTTGGAAGAGAGGCTTGCGTTTGCCGCAGTTATTAGATCCGGAGGATCTTCGATAGGACGTGATATCTTAGTTGCTGTATGCTATAAGCTTCTTTATACGCTCCTGGGTTTATAAGTCTTGTGGTAGGAAGGTAGTAAGTGATTCTATCCCCAATTACCCATGTAAGACCTGTCTCTTTTCTGGTAGTCTAGAAATGTCTTGGTAACAATAACAAACACGTTATACATATAAATATTTGATTAATTTTATCTTTTCTGAATTTCATTGATCTTTTAACGAATTAGCCATTTTAAGTATTAGTCTTTTTGCGAATAAGTCATTTTAAGAATTAGTCCTTTTACAAATTGGACATTTTCCGAATTAGGCATTTTCAGAACGTTAGGCATTTTAAGAATTAGGCATTTATCGACTAACGGCCAATTTTAATGATCAATCCTAATCCAAAACTTGCTGTCCAAGATTGATATTTTGATCCATTCTTATGTTATCGCTTGCCAATAACATATCTGTGGGCAGTATAAATATGGCAATTAGGTATAGGATAGGCCGGCGGATACGCAGCTATCTAGATTGCTTGAAATCCATTTTTAGAGATGCATTATCGAAATTGGCCGTAAGCCTTCAAAATCGGTAACTAATGGATATTATGAATACATAACTTTCTAGAGGTCTCTCGCACGTTCCTGGGTCAATATACTCCGAAGGATAATTGTAATCAAAATTGATTAACTACTTTCCGATTTTTTAATTACATTTTTTTTATCATAATAAAAAGCATTTTATTTCAAGAGATAACGAAATGGCACTCGTCGCTAGCGATGTTAAGAGACAAATCTAGATATCATCGATGTTACTGGTGCATCATATTATGACATTTAATCCCGTCTGAAGCCACGAAAGCCAATCAGCTGACATCCTTACCTTCTAACACAGAACACAACAAGCAATATACTTCCTAACGCCCGATTACAATAATCAACGAAACGTAATCCAAAAGTTTAAATATTTGTAGTTCGCTCAAAACAGTCAAAAGTAAGGTTACTCTTATTTAAAAAAAATGTTTAGTTAAACTACAAAAACGAGCAACTCCAGTTAGATATTTTAATATTGGTACAAAAGAATTACCATTCGTATTCGTCCAAGTGTTGGACTTGACTTCATGAGGGCAACGAAAAGAAAATGTGGCATTTCAAATTTTCTAATTTAAAAAAAAATGTTGCTCGGGATTGGATATGTGCCCGGTTGGCGATAGGCTTGTCACCTGTCACATTGTGGGACTTAGACATCCCTTCGGGAGTATGGGCGTAAAGGTACTTTATTACCATTCGTAATAAAAACGACTCGTTTTTTGAATAAAGAAACCGGGCATAAACCGTGAATGTAGAACTTAAGAAGCTTGCGAGCCTGCCGTTTGTATGTTTAGACCACACCCTAAGTAATGCCTTACTAATGACTGTGTGTCGAGATTTTTCCCCACTCATAAATATGCATTAATGATGGGCTTTCCGACGGCAAGTGTAATTTAAATTTCAGCCAACGCTTCACCTCCTTTAAATGAAGTGGGTCTTAAATAAGGACCTAAGAGTAAGCTAATTTGTTAATGTTTATTCACACAAGAAATGGTACCTAAATATAATGACTAATATATAATATATATAATGAATAATATATATGATTAATATATAATTTTTGTAATTATAAAAAATTGCTTGACATTTCTATCTACATGTTTGAACCATTGATGTCCAAATTATTAAGGTCATTAAAGTTTTTTTTTCGATGTAAGTGATATTGAATTAAAATGGTGGCGCATTTCATAAGAACCAATCGTATGAGTAAGATTTCAGTCGATTTTTTTTTATGATATTGGAAGGCAAACAAACTGACGGATTTCCTGATGGTAAGAAATTCGCGCCGCCTAGAGACACTTAAGGTGGTAATGGTGCGTAGCCAACCTAAGGCCAGGCTGTTAGGCGTCTGAACCGGAACATGTCAACGGCAAGCTTTGGACGTTATTGTGGCAGGAATAGGTAAGGCAGTGGTACCAATCCAGGCGAATCGCTGCGAAATTCTACCACCTAGCAGGATGTCACGGCGTTAGTGACTGTAAGCGTTTGCTCGCATTTTACGAGCTACCTGGCAGGAACGCAGATTTTGATAGTAATTAAAAAAAAAGTATCTTCATGCCCATATCCCCGAAAGGGCAGAGGCACAACGAGGGCACCCACGACTAGCCGAAGATACCAAGTCCCACAATGTGATAGGTGGCAAGCCTATCGCCAACCGGGCACATATCCTATCCCGAGCAACATTTTTTTATTAGAAAATTATAAAAACTCAATTTTCTTTTTCTTTTTCTTGCCCGACCCGGGATTCGAACCCAGGACCTCATGCAAATCAAGTCCAACAACTGAACCGCCAGACCACAGAGACGATAATTCAAAATAAACTTGAAATATATAATCAAAAATGACGATCCAATTTTACCGATTTATCTACTCGAAGCCACTACAAAAGCTGGATGTGCTTAGCAAGGAGTATATTAATTGTAGTATTGCTTAGTACAATTCCAGAAAATTGAAATAGTCAAAAAACAAATGACTATGATCGATTACTGCAAAGATGACTCGAACAATTTAATGCAAAATGTATGAAAGCATACGCACTTCTAATAAATTATTTAATTGGCATTACATTAGACAGCAATAAATATCTGCGTTTTCAAATAAAAAGTGGATAAGAGTGGTATGCTTTCGTTTATGATTTCTTCCTCATTTTCCGTAAAACCTATTAAATTTCATTTCGGAGAAAAACGTTATATGGTCGTCGACTCTACTATTCTATTAGTAATGTTAAATATATTTTAAGAAGAAAATCTTAAAGCTAAATAGCGTCACAACTACATTGAGATTGGCTGGGTATTGCAAACGGTTTAGCGGAAATCGACAAGTATCAATAAAATTATCTAATCAAATTGCCTGTAGAAATTTATTAGCAATCATTCACTAACTCCCAAACAAAGTTGATATCGAAAGGATGACAATTGTACATTAACTCAAAATAAAAGATTAATATCGACAGGCGGTATTTTTTTACAAAACAAGGTACTTTTGTATTTGGCAAACTTGTATATTAATATACATTTAAACCTTCCTCTGGAATCACTATACTTTTAAAAAACAGCAGCAAAATCCTTTGAGCAGTTTTAAAGATCTAACCAATCATATGGACAGACAGTGGAAAATTTTGTTTTATACTAAGTAGTGATAGTGATTAGTGACTGTATAATTAATTAATTAAATATGGAGGGCTACTAGTTCTTAGGAAAATGGCAGAATAAGAAAGATCCACTAACCTCATCCGGACCGCCTTCTGCCTAAGACCACGAACTTCTGCTTCCACAAAGTCGTTCTAGTACACCCTTTCTTGTTGATAGGTTTTGTTCACAAATTAGCACGACTAATATTGAGACACAAAATGTTAATGTGAAACGTTCACACAATGGATCCAAGCAACGTATATCTTCGTTGATGGTTCGCGGCGGAAGAAGGAATGTCACGGCGGTGACATCGCCGTCGACATATGGACGGTACACGGAATAAAGTTTGGCAGATCACTTCTACCCACCAATTTCGATAAGAACCGAACAACATCTGTGGGGGGTACAGTCGGAGGTCTCTTACCGTTAGAGGAGCTAGCTGCTAGCACAAAGAAATCTTGTAACACAAAATGTCAGGTATATAAAAATGTACATAATTCTCACAATTCGTGGATTTTTAAACAAAAAAAATTATTTGAGTTATTCTTTTGCGAAAGCGCAAACATCTAGATGGAAAAATGGACTTTGTTGTTCATAATTTTATTCTGACGGCGTCACCCGCAGGGTATTTTAACATTGCGTTTTGCCTTCAATCAACTCTGTTCAAGCTTTCTGATTTAAGGACTGTTTTCAAACATAGCCCAGATTCTAAGTTATATCTTGTATATGTATACAAGATATAAATAAACACATTACTAAAAATTCTATATAGTAAATGTTTTATTCGTTTCTTATGACATGCACACAAATACATTTCATTTATGTGGGTTTAAAAATGATCTAATAATCTGTGCTGATTGAGCTACGTTTTGTGATCTGAAACCAATACTCAAATTTTTATTTAAAAGCATTTTGCAACTATTTGCCCGGAAATCCATTGCCTTACACATTTCTGCCACCAGTACGGCGATTGGCACTTACGTGTTCCGGTCCAGAGGTTAGAGTAGCTGTTAAACCGACTTATAAATCCTAACACCTGACTACATAACCGCCACTCACCAATAGCATATTATGTGTCTATAGGTCAGGCTCTTACTACCAAGAGAGCCAAGAGGTCCAAGGCCAAAAGTTCTTATCAAAAAAAATATCACAAATTTACTTAATAACATATTAATCTTCCTTTTTAAATTCTCCTACATAATTTCCAATATATATAAAAACAACTAAACTTTATGTCTGAGCGTATATGTAGATATCTCAACGGATTCGTGTGGGTTACAGTATAAAATAAAAAAAAAATATTTTTTAATGCGATCGCTGTTAACAGTCCGTTGGTTAAAATGAAAACATGTATTTCGTACAGTTACGTTTCTATAACATGGAGACCATATTTCTGGCTCGACTTATTAAGTATATTATTTCAATGAAATAAATTGGCCAGTCCACCGCAAGTTTAACAAATTTGAACCTTATACCACTCTTAAACAAAGCACAATACCGGGCAACAACCACAAAACTAGGTTCTATAATACAAGAAACAAATCCCAGACGGTTACTTCACCCTTCTAAGTACATAGTTATGGCGAACACTTAAGGAAAGAATAGCTTGCAGTATCTCTTTGGTAGGCATTCTTAATGAGACGTTTTTAACATCCACTTTGTGTCAAAACTGTTTGAAATAAAATGTTTTTTTCTGTTATATTTTTTTCTGGAATTTTTCTAATTTTTCTAAAGGAGCGCAATTTTTTGGTGATGGGGTGTAACGATCCTATCGGCATAAAAAAATTGTAAGGACAAGTGCAGGATAATTCCAATAATGCAATGAAACCAGGTGGTAAACCTCTACAGACTCGCCCGGATAGGTATCACATGGAACTCTAGGTTTACTTATTCCTATCTAAGTAGCGTAAACGCTGGTCGTTATTTCGGTTTGGAGAGTAAGTTACCAGATAACTTACTCACTTTTTGACCCCCGACGAAAGCGAGGGAGTATGATGCCTTAAATTTGATTTGTCTCTCTGTGTGTGCGTTTGTGTCTTTTAGTGGCACTATAGCTCCTAAACGAAGGGACTTTTTTCATTGCGGTGCTTTAAATTGGAAGCTGTCTTGTTCGAGATGTTTCTGAGCTATAATTAAAGCGTAAGTTTTTTTGGGGTTTATTTTTTTTAATTTTAGGTTTATATCCCAGCTTTAGGTTGGCAATGTGCTTTTTTGTAGAAGACCACGCATCAAACTACAAGTGGATGACTTGATGTTTGACAGGAAAACTGTCTGTTTGTTCAACTTTTCCTGCTTGAGCACGTCTTGAAATATGTGATATATAATTACTAATTATGAGGGCACACTTTGGTGGATAAGCATTAATAACTCCGATATTGTAACTTTATCAGCATAGTATTGGTTAGAGGTCAATTTTAGAAAGTATTTAGTTAAACAGGTATCTAACAGCCGCCTTAATGTATCGTTTTGTCACAATTATATACAATAAACGGCAAATATCAATATTTATCTAGGAATAAAGGTAGGCCTTCTAAAACATTATTGCAAAATTATTTTTTAATAATTGAAAGATAATAATAACTGATCTAAAGTAACACTATCTCTTATCTTAGACTGGTTAATAATATTAGCCGTAAATGAGGGATTAAAAGACAATTGACGTCTTCGCCTGCGGAAGTAAATGTTTAACGCCGCTACCATTTTAGACATAAACATCAGGAAATGTAAGTAAGTATCTTCACGCCCATATCCCCGAAGACGTAGGCAGAGGTACAACCAAGGCACCCACGACTAGCCGAAGACACTGAGTCCCACAATATGATAGGTGGCAAGCCTATCGCCAACCAACATTTTTTTATTAGAAAATTGGAAAAATCCAATTTTACTTTTGTTGGCCGACCCGGGATTCGAACCCGGGACCTCATGCAGTCAAGTCCAATACCCGGACCGCTAGACTACAGAGGCGACTTAATGTATTAGTAAAAAAAATGTATCAGTATTTATACCAGTTTGGACTGTAGCTTATAACCGCATTTAAAAAAATGTGATACCATTACACCCGATGTATAATAGAGACTCAGAGCAGCGTCAGTACACGCGACACCTGCCGCGACCCTTAGAGCCCTTTGTTATCCGACATTCATTGTTACGTGACGAGTTTTTGTAGTGATCCGCGCTAACTTGTTTTTTCTCTTATTCGTGTCTGTGGCCTATTTGCTATTGTTTTACTCTGGACTGTCGTGGGGCACGCATTTGTTGAATTTACTCTGTAATAACACTAGTCTATGTCTGTGGTTTTGCCAACACGAATTTTTCGGCTAATAGAGGAAGCTTCTCTTCAACTTGGCATACTTTCTACGATACATGACTTAGATTGTACTCTATTAACATTGGTCGAAATGTTTTCCTGTAAGGCGGGAACAGGCAAATTTAGGAAAATGGACTCATAGCGCTCCTGTAACTTATCTCATTTATTCTGAAACCTCTACAATTTACAATTTTAATAAAAAAAAAGTTACAATTACATTCGTGATTTCATATAACGTATATATACAGCTGTAAATATACTTACGTCTTCTATCTTCTCTTATAGAAAAGATTATATATAAAGCAATCAATTGCTGTTCGTTGGACTCGCCAAAACTCAAAAACTCCTCGTTTGGTCTGGGCTCCTTTGTAGAATAGACCATCTGCCTTCCTTGCCAGGCAGCCCGTAAAAGGCGAGCATAGGCTCACCGTCACTAACACCGTGACATCTGACTAGGTGGTAGAGTTTAGCAGCGACTCGTCCGGATTGGTACCACCGCCTTACCTATTCCTGCCGCCATAACGTCATGACGTGTTCCGGTTCGGAGGGTAAGGTAGCCGGTAAACTTACTTTTGCTCGAGGCCTAACATCCCGGCCTCAGGTTGGCAACGCACCATTACCACCTTTGGTGTCTCTAGGCGGCGTGAATTTCTTAACATCAGGAAATCCGTCTGCTTGTTTGCCTTCCAATATCATAAATAAAAATAAATAAAACTGTCTAGTGTCTGTATCACGATTACGATTGAAACCGTATTTACCGATCGTAACGAAATTTTAAAGCAATATGGATTTTGAGGAAGGTTATAGGATACTTTTTAATTAGCTTACAAAAGGGGTTCGCGTGGGAGAGGGGTAAAGGTTAAAAAGTAAATTGTATTTAAATTATTCATTTTTAATTTTTCGCATTTTCTTCACAGATTGTCCCGTATTTATTCCAGTCATAAGTTTTGTAGAGATTATGTACCAATACATACCAATACGAATACAAATTACAGACATACTGGGAAGACCAAGGTTGACATTCCACGATCAGATCACTCGGATACTATCCGAGGGTGGTGTCAAGAGTCTCCGAAACCGGCGTGTTTGTATGAAAAGGGTTGAATGTGAAGAAAGCCAGACAGGTTTGTCAGGATCTTGAGGTCTGGCACTCGATAACTCTCAGCCTAACCCGTAAGGGGCTTGGCGTGAAGATATGTATGTAATGTATACTTATGTAAGATCATCAAATTACATAATTTGATGATCTTACGTAAGTATACATTTTTTACACCAAGTCCCCTTGCACGTGAGGCAGAGATTAGTTTTTTTTTAGTTAGATTAGTTTGTAATAATTGTAGCTTTCGAAAGTACGGTATTCCTTTCATTTTTTTATAAGCATATCTTTCAAAATACATTGGTTACAGACAACAATTACAATTATACCCTGATCACTGTAATTTTCTTATCGAGGACCAGTATGAAACTTACACTGTTGGCATAAGGATAAATAGTAATGAAAAATAAAACAGAACGAACTTGGCAATTTTTTCAGTCTACGTATGAGGAAACGAACGAAATAACGAAACGGGAGGGGGAGGGGTGTGATTTTTTTATATCAGTTGCCAACTCAAACTGCAATAGTGTACATCAAATGAAGTCAATTGTGTTTGCTGTCTCTACTGTATTTCTGTTGGTCACTGGAGATAGCATGTATAAAACACAATTTGACAGCTATTTAATGTACACTTTTCCATTTCGAGTGGGCAACGGAATAACATAATCAGCACCCTGCATAGTTGCAATTTGAAGTTGACTAATATCTGTCGAAATTTTGTGCTATTACAATGCGAAACTAGGTTATTTTTAATAACTCTAAAAATATGACGTCATTAATTGGGTTGTATATGTTTTTGTAGGTTTATAGGTCCCGGGTTCGAACATCAAAAAAGATGCCGGGTCGGGCATCAAAAAAGAAAATCTTTATTTCAATTTTCTTACAAAATAAAGTTGCCCGTTATTGGACATGAACACGGTTGCCGATAGGTTTACAACGTTAGTGCTAAATTAGTGTCTTCGGCTAGTCGTGGGTGGTCTGGTTGTACTTCTGCCTACCAATTCGAGGATATGGGGGTAAAGATACTTTTTTCCTTAAGTGTAAGCAACTTTATATACAGTTCAAAAATAGGGCTATCGTTAGTTTCGTAACAAAAGCACGCAAAGCCAGAAACAAGAGCTAGCTTGCCAATAAATACTTATTCAAAAGACGAAATTAGTACAGGTAAAAGCAAATTAACTCATAGTGAAACTCTAAAATTGGATTTCGGACTCATTACCTCGTTACATTTCAAGTTTAATTGATGTTAGTTTTCAGCAGGTTCCGCCGGCAACGCTGAAAAACTATTTTAATTTTCCCCGAACCGAAACTCGACCTAATTTAATAATACACAAGCCTACTTACACGGCCTTACTCCCGCGGGAGTAAATTACTTTCTTCCACTACATAATATCGCCTCTGTGGTCTAGCGGTTCAGTTGTTGGACTTGACTGCATGCGGTCCCGGGTTCGAATCCCGGGTCGGGCAACAAAAAGAAAATTGGGTTTTTCCAATTTTCTAATTTAAAAAAATGTTGCTCGGGATAGTATATATGCCCGGTTGGCGATAGGCTTGCCACCTATCACATTGTGGAACTTAGGACCTCTTCGGGGATATGGGCGTGAAGATACATTTCACTTTTTTTTACTACATAATACTGTGGTAGAGTGCAACCTAGCCATATACCAGGTAAGAGATCTACCACCTCACCTATTCCTACAGCTATAGTATCATATTCCAGTCAAGAGAATGGATCGGTAGACTAGTACATTGGGCCTAGCTGGTTAGCGACATTTATAACAGCTGTGGTGTCTATAAGCCATGGATGCCTCTTACCATCAGGAAATCCATCTATGTTTAAAATGGACGATTATCTCGTTGGTCGAGGAGACAGCGAACACACCTAATGTCATCGACCAACCGCAAGGCTCAGGTTCAATGCCTGATGAGGTTTGGAATTTGTGTTACGAATATCAGTGTTTCTGGATCCTGGCGCTTATTAAGTTTATCCTCTTCATTCGGAATTATTTCTATGTCTTAGCATTATATCAAAAAAAAGTTTTGAGTTTATCAAATACATATAAAATTAAAAACCTCGTGTGATGATGGATGTTCGGGTTAAACTACGAAACTACAGAACCATTTTTGTTTTAATTTCGTAAATGTAATTAATTTGGGCCAACTTAAAACTAAGGACAGTTTTTATACCGAGATCTAAATGGATTTCCTCGGGAAGAAGTAAATAAATTTTACTTACGCAGGTCTATAAGTAGCACATTCAAATATTTAGCACCGTTTCATTAAGCAACAGATCAAGTTTTTTTTAATCTTCATTATACGGACAACTTTGTTTTACAATGTTTTTAATATGTATGACGGAGAATTAGTGTTCGCTTCCGGAAAGCTGCAGCTACGTACGGTGGATATAAATGACCTTGATCACATTCAAAAATTCATTCATCTCTATACCACTTGTAGTTTTTAAATTGAAGTTGAGTTAAAAAGCTCTCGCGATATAATGAAGCTTTGGTAAGATACTGGTTTGTAAATTACGAATAATTGTAAATATTTAATGGAAAATGATGTGCCTTGTTATATTCCAGAAAAATAATTGATTTTCTGGAACGGTAAAGAATCCATAACAATTTATTAGAATTCTTGGCTATTTGTTCGTGCATAATCTTGAACCTGCTAATCCAACTTTCTATTTATTGTGTTAGTATACAAAGGTTGTTCAAAATTAAAGTTTTATAAAAGTTATTTAATCACACACAAACTAACCAATTGAAAAAATGACTAGTGATATTTTTTTTAATGACAATACATCGAACGAGTTGACAGTTCTCTAATATAATATGATACTTTCGTAACATATTATAGTATCTTCAAAAAAAGTCTACACCATTGATTTTATAAGTGCTGTTGTAGCGGATTTGTAAGACCTATTGTACAAGTCTGACACTGTATTCTCCGGACCGAAACCCTATTTTTCAGTGATATTTATAAGTGAAAATTAGGTTCGCCTCTGTGGTGTGATCTTGTATTTGGTTCGATCCCTAAGTTAGGGAACAAAAAGAAAACGTGTATTTCAATTAAAAAAAAAATAACGCTGCCTGGGATTGGATTTGTGCTTAGACTTGCCACCTATCACATTGTGGGACTTAGTGTCTTCAGCTAATCGTGGATGCCCTGTTTTTGCCTCTGCCTATAGTTTCGGGAATATTGACGTGAAGATAGTATTTGATGATTATCCAACTCTGTTTAAAATACGATAAAGGCTTTCGCTTTTTTTTATTTATCTTGTTTCAAAATAATGGGATAAAGATGAAACATACAGATTAAGGCTGAAACATCAGAGATTTACCAACCCCTAGAGATATTGTTGGCTCAGATCTATAATCCGATTAGGTGTAATAGGTAGGAATGGAGTTTCATTACAATGCAATTAGCTAGCGAACTCCTCTAGAGTACCGTTTAACTTCAAAGTTTTTATTGGTACATTTCGAAGTTTCCGATTTGGGTTTTTTTAGATTTTGGCATTGGTGTTAGCATTTGCCTTTAATGAAAGTCAATTTGCATCAAGTTACCCGATTTAGCAAAATCAAGTTTAGTCTATTTTAAAATAAATCATAGAAAATAGGAAAATAATAGAATAGATTTTCCCCGTGTTCGTCCGGGCTCCTTTGCAGAATAGACAATCTGCCTTCCTATCAGGCAGCTCATAAAAGGCGAGAATAGGCTTACCGTCGCTAGCATCGTGACATCCTACTAGGTGGTAGAGTTTTGCAGCGACTCGCCGGGATTGGTACCACCGTCTTACCTATTCCTGCCGCCATAATTGCTTGCCGTTGACATGTTCCGGTTCGGAGGATAAGGTAGCCGGTAAACTTACTTTTGCTCTAGGCCTAACATTCCGGCCTAAGGTTGGCAACGCACCATTACCACCTTTGTTTAATTTACTTAAAATATACACGAAGCCAAAACTTGGCTTACATTTTTGTAATATCCTAACTAAAAAGTACTAAAATAGCTGATTTTTCCAATATCGCAAGTTAAACATAAGCGCAGAATAAATCTATCACGAAAATATTTTTCGATATTTCAAAAATGAGAACTGATACGTTAAATCGTATTCATCGGATTCTGGTGCAGCATGTCGTAATCCATAGAAAAAATATGGTAAGGTTCCTTTTCATATTTCCTATTACTTAAAAATCGGTCGGTGAAAAAATCAATGCCACGATATTTTAACATTTGTCCCATACTTAAGACAAACAACTTTTCACAATTTTAAAGTTAGAAGAAAATTCACTACAAACAGTACTCACTATTTTAAGCTCTACCAATTTAAGCTACCAAGGATTTAAATCATATGAACTTTAAATTGCTTTCTTATCGGCTCCTCTCCCGTAGCTTCGGTGGAATTGCACACGTTGCATAAGATACCGATACGGATCCCAAATCAATGGTATCCATAAGCAACGGTTCCCTCGTGACATTAAGCATCTGCTTGCTACCTATCTTCTGATATTAATCCTTTGCATGCCGGAACGCGGATCCGCGCAATCCAGTTATACTGCAGCGTTAAAGTCGCGGCATACCAGAGGTTAAAAACGATTTATATTTGTCGGAAGTTCAAACCTCCTACAAAGCCAGTGACTGATTAAAGATACACCTCATATTGTATAGTAGGCATCGCTTAGATAACCTTACCGAAGTAATATATTTCAGCACCTTATCGAGTAATATATTTGAACGGTTGCTTTCTTCCCCAAACGACGCGTAGCACTGAAAGGGTTATCATAGATATCAGGTGTTCTAAAATATCGTTTCCTTCATCGTTTCTCGACCGACATTTGAGACAGACAAATTAGAAGATCGTCGATATGTCAATGTGCTTTCTTCATGTCTCAAAAATATCTCATCAGTCATATCGATTGTCTAAAGTAAACGAATTTCAAACGCTCTTAACAGTGGTAGCCCTTGTCATGTACCCGATTGAAGAGTAGGGTAGCCAGCGATTTTCCTGAGTGTTGGTAACAAATCACTAACCCTGTATGGTTAGGTTTCAAAACCCTCCAACGGTCCAAGCCTTGTCGGTGCGGGGGGGCTGGGTACCCAGGATCCAGATGGGGCCTTGGTGAAACTCATTGGACCAGGGAGTCTTCTTCTCAGTACCCCTCTTTTTTCAAGAAGGGATACGAGGAGAAGACATAGAGAGGTGTGCAACTTGGCCCACGTGGTGTGGCCTTTAAGGCCTGCGGAGGAGGGGGTGGGCATTTCGTCTTGCCCGACTAGTCATGGGGTCGCAACACGTGCGGCGGTAGGTATGTGTCGTCACTGCGACCCTGAAGTGGTGCATGCTGTGCCTTTGTGCGCCACTTCCGACGATCTGCGGCCCACTATTGAGTGAAGCTGCATGGATGGGGTTCGTATGATCCAGCGCCACCAGGGCAGTGGATGTGTGCGAAAGCTCCGCTACCTGGCGAACGGGAGGATACCGTCTGGTTTTACTCGGTAGGAGTCCACCACAACCCTTCACCCTATTGAAGGTGGCGGGTATCTATGAGGATTTCTATACATAAAAAAAGTTTTTAACACTATAAATATAATTTAACATATAATTTTTGATTGGCAATTTTAGATTAACAACAATATGTACTTATTATGATAAATAGCATTGATGTTAAACCAAACTGTAGGCCAAATTTTAGTTCTTTCAGTTAAGGTTAACTGCTTCAAACCAAAAGTTTAAAAAACAGAACGTTACTATAATATAACCGACCGAAAATATATTATACAATATTTAGACACATCACTATGATTAGCGAAGCGTAAGTATGTTGATTGTTGGTGACTGAGATAAATGACGCGTTCCATTAAATATATTCCGTAGTGGCTGTTGACATAGTTATCTGCTTGACCCCCACTATCAATCAGCTAGGGCCCGTGACATCATTATTGGTACTCCACTCCGGAGATTGTAATCGAGACGACGTAGAATTTTCAAGTACCGCCATTCATTAATATTTTTTCATATAGATATTTTAATGTCAAACCAGCATGATTTTTGCCATAAAATGGTATACAAGCAAGCAGCTCTTTTAGTGGAAAGAGACAATCTTTCCCCGTATTGTCTGGGTCTTCTATATAGAATAGACCATCTGCCATACGGCCTTAGTTTAAATGTGTCATTACTCATTAGTCATTATCAACAAGACCACTGAAAATACAATGCTTAATGTGTATTGTACTTGTCCAGATAGAGATCCATAACCTTACTTAACCTACCCCCATAATGACAGATGACACTGTGTTTCCAGTCCGGGAGTTGGGTAGCCGGTAAAATTTCAAATCTGGCCTTTCATCCCGGCTACAGAACAAAGACGTACCTATAATGTCTATAATGATACCATACCTTATGTATCACTGTGTATGACCGGGTTCTCAAGAAACATGTGCGGGTTAACCATGTCCTTCAACTTGGAATAGGACAAGGGCTAGCACTGACGCTATGGCTGCAGTGTTTCTGTCGGTTTAGGTGATAGGTTAACCGTTAAACATTATGTTGGAGGCCTATCATCAAACCTTGGGTTAGCAAAGCAACATTAATTTCTTTCATCAGAAAATCCATTTACAATGCTTCCACTGATTTATTATATGTTTTATTATATTTAGTTAGCATTTATACATCAATACAAATTGTGGTAGCAGGCAGATGAAGCTTTGCTTACAAAACAGACTTTTTACTTTAATACCATTCTAAATTTAAACTTCTAACTTCTAAGCAATTTACAAAAAAGCAATGTACACGCAAACAAAAACTGTTTGTGTATTGGCGTCGTTAAAAATATGCGCCCGGTTATTTTTTTTTGTTTTTATACTTTTTTCAACATTATGATTTTTTTGGTTATTGGATGGTAAAAACCTAAATAAAACAACTCTATTTTGCTTTACCACAATTGTATCCCTCTTTCCATCTGAGACAAGATTTGAACCAACACATTTTCATCCCGCGATGACGAATTTGATTCTACCGAGGACTCGAAGTACGTGATTAAATTTAATCTATCGATGAAATGATGATAATAACGAAATATAAAATTATAAGAGGGAAGTGGAATGGAAAGTGGAAAAAGTGGAAAATTGAAAGCAGAGGGATAACAAGGACACCTACGATTAGCCACAGGTGATAGGTGGTCACACATCACCAATCAGGCACTTATCTAATCTGATCATATTATTAGAAAATTGAAAAAACATTTTTCAATTGTCTGATCCGGGAATCGAACTCGCGACCTCGAAAAGTCATCGCTCGCATCGGACTACTAGACCACAGGGGCAATATTAAAACAAATAACTCCAGTTGTATGAAGCCCTAACGCACACTCCAATGCACTTAAATTCATTTTTTTATTTTTTTCAGAAGTTAACATAAATTCTTCGTCTGCAGGAGAACCGCAGCATTTGTGTAAAACCCATTAAGTAAGGTAAATATTGTTTCAGGTCGCTAGTGCAAGGGAAAGCGGCCATTGTGAGGTGCTTTGTCTTCTTTATAGAAACATTTAATTTGCAGTTTCTCTGCGGCCTGCCGCCATTTTACTTTTTCGCAGTTGTATTTAAAACTACAATACTACACAATTTTCTTTCAACTAACAAATATCTTGTATTACATTAACGTCTTAAAAATATTAGCAAGACGAACGAGCCAGGCTTTGCTACTAGTCTTATTCAATGGATTTATAAAGTACTAGCGGCCAGGTACGTGCTTTCGCTACGTATATGACCGCATAAATGACATAACAGAACATAAAGCAAAAAGAACCACTCAAAAAAAGCTTCAATTTGACAGAAAAATACCCATTAATATAACGATCCGCCATTTATTGAATTCATTTGTTACAAAAAATGTGATAAATGAAGAATCGCTCGGCAGATTTTATGCAAACTTCACATAAACCATCTACTAAACAGTCCGCACAAAGCCTAAATATTTGGTTGGGATAGGTGAGCCCGTTCTTGATTATAAAAACACAACGAAAAGTGCCATATATATATATATATATATATAGACTAAGGTTATTCAGTTCTCTCGCGGAAAACTTTTTAGATATCGGGATAAAAAAAGCAGCAAAGATATCTATCTCTCTTCAGCCTCTTAGGCCGTAGCTTTCTACACATATAAAATATATATCAAAATATAGCTCTGTCACGACCTGACGTGATAAATAAAAAAAATCCACAACTTATATACTTTTCCACAAGGCGGAAGTTTAGCAGGTGGTAGTCTCGCAGCGACTCGCCCGGATTGGTACCACCGCTTTACCTATTCCTGCCGCCATAATTGCTTGCCGTTGACGTATTCCGGTTTGGAGGATAAGGTAGCCGGTAAACTTACTTTTCCTCGAGGCCTAACATCCCGGCCTAAGGTTGGCTATAGGCGGCGTGAATTTCTTATCATCAGGAAATCCGTCTGCTTGTTTGCCTTCCAATATCATAAAAAAAACAAATCCTAATCGTGGAAAATGAAATTCCTACAGGTACCGATAATGAAGAATTTAAATTCTAAGGAACATTCTTTCACAATAGTAATAAGTATGTATGGGCAAGCATTACCTCTATTTCATAATTTAAATGACACTAGAAATGATTACAGTTTCCAAGAAATATGTATTACTGAAGGAAAATATTTATTTACTCTTTCATCGAAGTCACGCGTAAAATACTTGTAATATTGTGCCATATATAATGTTACATTAAATGCATTCAACTTTTTTTTATATTGTTACTAACCGCGAGGTTTTTACAACTTCACCGGGATTCGGCTATTAAGCGCTATAATAGTGGAAAAGACCAAGGAGCCAGGGATTACTATAGGGGGACAAATAACGTGGGAGATACGTTGCAAAACCATATAGATTATTAGAGTTGAGCGTTGTTAGTAATATTAAAAATAAGTAATAATTTGTGCACATTAAAACATCCCTGGACAAGCACAAATTGAACCTATCCCTAAGCAAATTATATGCTTGTGTTAAAGGTGTTAGTCAACGATACTAATACATAGAAATAGTTAAATAGATACCAGAATAAATTTAACAAACACCCAGACTCGGAAATGCAGACTTCTAATTGTTCATAACACAAATGCCTGTCTTTTCGGGAATCGAACCCGAGCCTCGCAGTTGATCGGTGGAGTTAGGTATGTACGTTTGCCCATCGACCAACGAAGCGGTCTAACAATGCGGTTATATTACGTACCTTTCACCTCCGGAAAGACCGCAGCATTTATGTAAAACCTATTAAGTAAGGTAAACATTTTTGAATCGTGAGTGGAAATGATTTTAAGCTGCTGCCTTTGTATAAAAACATTAAATTTTTGTATTTTTTCATTTCTTGCAGCCATTTTACTTTAAGTTACATTTGCACTTTACATCGAAAACTAAAGCAGTTATGGTTGATCTAAAAATGATGAATTTTATTCGAGAGGTTGCTAGAAAACCACTTGTAAAGGTAATCGGGATATAAGAGCCCTTTTGCTGATCGTTTGATAGAGTACTAGTATGCCATTTTATCTCACACGCTTCGGACATTTTAAATGTAAATTCCGGATCTTTTATTACCTATGGGGCGAATACGCGTACGTGATCACAATAATTATGACTGTTATTTACATTTAGTATTCATAAATTGTAAAAACATTTAATAATCACAAAATGTAAAAATTAGATAGTAAAAAAGCGGTAAATGATAAATAGATTAATATTTCGGGACAAATTACGCAAATTGATCTAACCTCGAAGAAAGCAAATTATTTTTTTGTAGTTACGGTAGTTAGGGTATTAGTAAACGATACTAATACGTAGAATGACTTAAATTGATACCCTGAACAAATTTAATGTACACCCAGGTCCCACCCAGACGCAGAGACGTAGACATCTAAATGTCCGTCATAGGTACAAATGTCTGCCCCCGTCGCCAATCGAATTCGAGCCGTGCAGTTAGTCGGTAGAATTAGGCATATATAGTCTGAGCGTACAGCTCAGAATCAGAAAAATCTTTATTCACGTTAACCATACCGTGGTACTTGTGCGCGCCGACGTTTTTGTAAACTACCACCAGATCGGAATCGCTATTTCTTCAACCATCGAGGCGGTCAATGTTTGAAAACAGTATTTTAAAGGACCAAATCTCTCTTGGGTACTACTCGTAGTTGGTGTCAAAGGGGCTCCAAAAACGACGTGTTTGTTTGATTAGTAATGCATGTGGAGGAAGCTAGGCAGGTCTGAAGGATCGATACCCTAATACTCTCCCCTCCCAAGAAATTTGGCGTGAAGATACGTATGAATGAGAAATTGTATATCATAGGTTTATAACCAATTCAATTTCAAATAAAAAATATTGACTTCGGACATTATAAAGATAAGACACACTAAAATGTATTCAACTGGCGACTTAGTCATAAAAAATGTAAAAGCCTTATCGTCAATACGACTACAGCCTACGTCCGACCTTTCGGACTGAACATGGTTTGCGTGGAAAAAGCTATAAAGTCACCCTTAGCGAGAGCGTGACGCGTTCTTGTGGAAAAAAAGTCCATATTACCTAATGATAAAGTTGTAGTATGTGGGTGTATTTTTATTGCATAAAAAAGTAGACACGAAAACTCCTTATCTGGGTGAAAGATACCTCTTATTTAAACTGTAAATCGTAAAGTGAATGATGGGTATAAATAGCTTGATTGCTTAAAAGAATCTAGGCACATACTACCAATGTGCCTAGATTTTTTTACGTTTTATTGTATAAGACTGGGAACGAGCACACAGCTCTCCTGTTGGTAAGCTGCAAGGAGTGCTGTGACCTATACGCGTCACAACCTTGACCTATAGACACCATCTTAATATATATAAATTACGTGTCACGTTGTTTGTCCGCGATGGACTCCTAAACTACTAAACCGATTTGAATCAAATTTGCACACTGTGTGCAGTTTGATCCAACTTGAAAGATAGAATAGCTAACATCTCAATTTATAACCAAAAAAATTAACATCCGAGCGAAGCCGGAATAGGCAGCTAGTAGATGTATAGGTTCTTCGCTGTCCTGTGGCCAATGTATGAGGCCTATTGTACATGTCAATCGACTACCCTACCGTCTGGACCGGAAGATGAGGTTGTTATGGCAGCAGGAAAGACGATGTATTCGAAGGGACCCGGACAAGTTGCTACAGAGCACTTTGTTACTAGTAGAATTGTTGGTATGACACATAACAGTCTGATATTGGTGTTGACTACTCCCAGAATCGAATCCCTGGTCAGGCAGCTCAATAATGTGGCTTTCAAATTTCTAATAACAGCAACGATGACGATGAGATATGTACCAGATTGGCTAGTTTTGCCATCTACCACATTGTAGGACTAAGTACATTCGGCTAGTCGTGGATTTCTTAGTTGCACGACACACGTTTCTACCTACCTCTTCTAGGATACCACATTCGTTGCAATAACGGATTTGAATTTAATAAGTTTGACCAACATTATGAATCTTTGTTCTTGTGTGTTAGATGTACATGCTCTATTTTTACCAAGTTCAGAGACATGTAGCCACGCCCTGGCTTCTAGCTTCTAAATGAGTTAAAATATTAACTACATCATCAAATGAGACATATAAAACAATAGTTTTAGTGAATCGGCGTCTAAACAGTTGGACAGATATGTAAAGTGCATTAGTGAAGACTTGGTAGCCATGGAGCCCCTAGACATACAAGCAGTTACTCTAACAACTTATATAAATTGACCTATTAGGTACGTCATCCCATGAAACAATTTTCCTCCAAGTGTGAAGGCGACGTCGTGAAGCGTTGCCTATGTGTGTAGCTATTGTAGTTTCCCTGTTCACAGACGTGTGAACAACCACGCCCGAGGCTGGATAAATTTAAATATTACTTGACAAGGACCGAGTCTTTTCATTACAAACATTATGTAAAGGTTTAATGTGCACTTCATTTAAAAGGGTTATCATATTTACAGGGTTTAAGTGTCGCCGTCATTTTCTTCGTTTTGTGAAACCGCGTGTTAACCTGCGACATGGTCAACTAAGAATAGTTATTACCGACTTGGTTGAGATATTATGAAGAGTTCACTTCAAGATTATTGTCATGCAAACTATCATTCTCCAATAAAGTTCGTTTGCCAAAAACATACACTATGCTTGAACCGGTTCTAATGATGTACATAAACATCAAATTCAAAGTTTATGTACATCAAATTGCATCAAAATTATTCCAGCGTTACTGCCGCCGGGAATGCATAACAGATGGGATAGACTTTCGTATTAATAATATTAGCATATTTTTAATTTCTAGTATGTCTGTCTACAGAATTATGTATCTATATTAGGGTTAAATTTGGCAACTGAATTTTAAATAAATTATTCAAAAGTGATTGAATTAAAAAATTTGGTATTCACACAAAAAAATTGGCGAAAATTTAATTTTATGTTACTTCCCAAATGGCATAACCCCTAAAATAATTATCGTGTTTGGGATCATTGCTTGATAATTCCCGACTGCTTAAGAGCCTACAGTTGGTCGAATACTTACAAATAAAACGTCACAAAATCATAGAGGCCACAATGTTAGACACTTGTTTTTCACATAAAAAAGAGCGAACAAAAACTTTTAATTTATTTTTAGGTAACTCATAAATTAACCATGGTTTATTATCTTATTGCCCCTGACTACAAACACGTGTTAAAGTGAGTTTTCGTGGTAAGTGTTGGAAACGAAAAAGTTTTCCAGAGTAAAATGTATCGTTAATGTTTGGTCAAAATCCCTTCAGCAGTTTTGCGTGAAAACCAAACAAACAGACAAAACGACAAAATATTTAACAACCATATTTTGTGTTATGTATGCAAATTATTGCTGTTTTTAAAAATATTTCATGTACAGATTTAGTTTTATTACATGTATAGACGTTAATAATGACCGCCTCGTTGGTCGAGTGGCTAGCGTACATGCCTAACTACACCGACCAACCGCGAGGTTCGGGTTAGATTCAATCATCAGGCATTTGTGTGATGAACATTTAGATGTCTGCATTTCTGGGTCTGGGCGTTTATTAAATTTATTCTAGTATATGTTTAAGTATTTAGTATCGTTAACTAACATCCATGATACAAGCATATAATTTGCTTATTTGTGGTTCAATTTTTAAGGTTCAATTTCTGTAACTTGTCTATGAATATTTATTTATAATAGATTTAAAATCTAGTCTAGTTTTAATTATTATGTGGTCCTATAGTAAAATTAAAATAAGAAATTTTCATAACTGCAAGTTATTTGTAAAGTTATACGTCGCGTAGCAAACAACAAAAAAAAAACTATTGGAGGGTTTCCAGCGAAATTGCATTGTCTGCAAGGTTTTTGTTGTGTTGTGTGCAGGAGCAAATCCCAAGAGAGCGATTAGCACATGTTCAGCTTTTTGTTTAGGGACAAATAGTACAGCTTAATGAATCAGTGTAACTACAATGTTAACATTATTAGAAATTCTATAAGGGTTAGTTTTCCTCTACATTTCGAAACATTAATAATAGCTGCTAATATTTCTAAAAACGAGAAGACAGCATCGCATTGGCAGATAATTCTTTGTGGTTTATATTTATGTTAGTGGTGATTGATATTTTTGGTTTCTTACCATCAAAAAATCCATCAGCATGTTTCCTTT
The DNA here is from genome assembly GCA_002245475.1 of Calephelis virginiensis. Taxonomy (NCBI): domain Eukaryota; kingdom Metazoa; phylum Arthropoda; class Insecta; order Lepidoptera; family Riodinidae; genus Calephelis; species Calephelis virginiensis. Next base: position 108,597 of record NJDC01058180.1, on the reverse strand, counting down.
TTATACTATAAAAATCGATCTTATGGGGAAACGCCCTAAGATAAATGGTTTGATTTTTTTATATATTGAAGGTGGGTGTTAATTAAATAAAAGTGTCCAAGCGCGATTTGAAGTAATAGCAAAAATAGACCATCTATCTGCCTTCCTGCCAGGCAGCTCGTAAAAGGCGAGCATAGGCTTCCCGTCAATAATACTGTGACATCTGACTAGATGGAAGAGTTTCGCAGCGACTTGCCCGGATTGGTACCACCGCCTTATCTATTACTGCCGCCATAACGTCAGTGTTTGCCGTTGACGTGTTCCGATTCGGTGGTTAAGTTAGCCGGTAAATTTACTTTTTGGTTGAGGCCTAATATCCACCCTCCGCTTGGCAACGCACCATTCTCACCTCAGGTGTTTCTAGGCGGCATGAATTTTCTGTTTTTGTGATATTGGAAGGCTTGTTTGCCTTACAATATCATAAAATAAAATAAGTAACACAATATAAAAGTACTTTTAGTTTAAACATAGTGATTACGGTTTACGGTTTACTATTTATAGCACATTAAAAAAAACTGGTAACATTTTTAAAGACATATCTTTAAGTACCACACAGTTAAAGTAGACGTTTCTAGCCTCGCACAAAATCTCTGTGAAACCTGTTCACAATGAATGCCTATCACTCATAGTATATTTCCAAACGAGTACATTAGGAACCTTCAAGAAAAGGGCATACTCATTAACTTATACTTGACAAGGTCGGATGCACATCTGTGACACACTTAGCGTTGCAGATATCCGTGGGCGGCTGTGATCACTTTCTATCAGAGGACCCATTTCCCCGTTTGGCATCTCTTCTATAAAAAAAACTCAATAATTCTACATATACCATAATACTATCTTACAATATTAATCAATTATAATGTTATAATGGCCCCGTAAATGCTGTAATAAGCGTAGCCAGTAAGCTAACGTCCTATTTATGTGAAACAGTAGACATCTTTGATGAAAATATGAACAATGAAGTTCTATTAAAGACATTCTCGAAGGTTGTAAACACGCCTTCCCACAAAGCTGGCCTTCTATCTCAAAAGGAAACTCCTTTACCATCTTCTGCTTATTATTATCATCATCATCAGCCGGAGGGCATCCACTGCTGGACATAGGCCTCCCCCAAAGAGCGCCACAAGTCACGGTCACCCCTTGTATCCAGCGACTCCCCGCGACTTTGACCAGATCATCAGTCCACCGAGTGGAAGGTCGTACACTATGTACGTTTATTATTAAATTAGTATTAATTCTACGGTTAAGGCGGATGCAAACTAATGACTATAACCAGTGTTTACAACCGCTTAGAACATCTATCGGTGCTGACGAACAGCCTCTTCTTTATAAGATACACAATTTCATACACTCATAACTCCCCATCGACTACCGACGTTTAAGCATCATCCAGACGGTTAGAATCGCGCGCCAATCACACCTTCCACATAGGTGAGGTTGGTGGAAACTTTGTTTGAAACAAA
>NJDC01058180.1:74576-95846 GCA_002245475.1 Calephelis virginiensis | reverse complement strand
GCCGACCCGGGAATCGAACCCAGGACCTCATGCAGTCAAGTCCAACACCCGGACTGCTAGACCACAGAGGCGATACTTAGTAACAATTTAAAATATTAATATGATTACTAAAATACTTTGTGAGTTGAATAGAAAGTGTGCAATAAAAATGCAAGTGGTTTTTTTGATTGACAGATTTAATTAAAAAACCATGATTATGTATGTGACTTTATAACAAATCGGTGATATAAATTTGCGACCGAAAAATATTCGTGCCTTTACTGAGATGTACGAAATGCTTTGTTATTATATTTGAGTGTATAAAAAATCCGCATTGGAATATAAAGTGTGATGTAAAATTGTTTTGGGAAACAGACAAGAATAATAATACTTGATTATAGATACCTCAAGCTACTTTAGAATTTATATGTTTAGTTTTAAGTGAAGTTCGGAATATAGCCTCCATTTTGTCTATGTATTTCACGATATCATCGCTGGGTACAATTAAAAAGTTTGCGAAGTATTCTTACTATAGTCCCGGTACCTTAAATAATAAAAATAATCTATACTTAATCTAAAAAAGCTATCACTGGGTGCATTATTGAAGAATTCATGCAACCAAAAAAATAACAATATATACTACTTGTCATGTTAAATAGCTACTTGTGCTTGTTTCGAGTAAAAATTCCCGCAGTTTCTGATTGAAAACCAGCACACCGTCCGTTCGTCACTGCGGCACACTCGCTATTGTAGCATGCTGCGTGCATGCCCTGATCCGAACGCGTAGGTATAGCTCGCGCGTCGTCCTTTTACATGAAGTTAGAATACTGTATATATAATATTACCGTGCCTAAAGACGTATAACCTAGGCGAACCAAGTTCATCTTGATTTTTATTTTCGAGATTGCCTCTCTAAACTAATTAATATATGCAATATTGGTTTCGATCAAGTATTTTATCAAGGCTCGCCATTTATCACAATTACAATTTAATATATTTTTTTTTCTTTTAGTCATAAAATGTATTAATATTTTTGTAAAAAGTATAATTGAATGCTAATCTGGACTTTTGAATAAATGAGACCAAATTTTATCTTGCCAACACGGACGTAGTTCATGTTTTTAAAAAAAAAAAACTTTTGGAAGATTTAACTAATTATTCTAAATTCCACTCCGCGATATTAATCTATGGCTTTATATTTACCGCAGTCGCTATTCCACTATACATTTTAGAGCTTCATTAACTACCTTTTAAATCTAATACTTTATATCTATCGTGTTCTAGGACTTTTTAATCTAAAAAGCACCTTTGAAACTTGGTATCAAGTTAATGTTTTGTCCATCGTTACTTTGACTCTGTATTTTTATTAGAACTAAGTCACCAATTTTATATTTTTATTTTGTTTGCTTTGATTCGACTTTTATCAAACCTCTTTTTCTGATAGGTTGCACTAGACTAAATTTTTAGAAGCGTGTTCCCGTAATTTAGTGACATAATATATCAATTCTTCATTATCTAAATCTGGGACTTTCAGTCTAGCGGAATTGAAAAAACAAAAATTTGTGCAGAAAATAATGGTGAATATTGCTTTCTCACTCTCTCCTAGCGGTTTCTCATTTCCGCAAAGACAGGTCATTTTAACGTGAAGTTCTCCTAATCTGTAGTCATTTAGTGGGAGAGTTTAATGGTCAAAACAATGTAATTTAGTTAAAAGGTTTGAAATTTTCATAAAATACTCGATTGTGGAGCGTTTTATGCCTGTGTTTGTTTAATACTGAATGAATACTTTTTATTATGCAACAAAATCTTAAAATAATACACAATGTTTCACTTATAAACACTTACATTTCAATTGAATTTGTAATTTTGAAATGAATTCTAACTTGCGAAATATGTAAATTTCGAGTGTCAGTTAAACCATGAAAAAAAATCTTTTAATTTCCCTTGTATTAGTCCCGGTAAGTAACAAATAGTGTTTACTATATTATATAATGTAACGGAAAACCAGCCTTACAGCATGAATTTTAATTAGTTTTACTTTAAAAATTATTTTTATTGAGTAGTAGGTAGTGTTGTACTTCCATTATCGATACACAAAATTTTATTATCTATTTAGTAGTTAAAATAAAATTTACATCGAAACAGAATTGGGACAAAAAAATTGCAATGACGAATATCAAATAAATGTCCATATCTCCTTGCTATTCATATATAGTTACAGTTTTAGGACGAAAATAAATTAATGAATGATAACCAACTTCTTTCATTAGATTATAACAGAATGTTTTACCATGTTTTCATATGCCGACAGTGTGTCAAAAAAATAGGGATTTAATTTTTTTATATTAATAAATCTTCGAAAGTAAAGGTTTTAATATGAAACAAATTTTTCACGCAAATTTTTACATTAAGGTTGTATGTAATTCCTGACGAATTGTTAAAATTCATTTGGCATATTTATGCTGCACTTACAACAGCCGACACAGCCTTTGAAAAATTACAGACACAGACTAAAGCTATCGCAAAACCAAGTTACATAATAATTGACGTAGAATTTACTTGATAGCAAAGTTTCTGACATTATAACTTTGTTAATTGTATTTCTATAATTTCTGTGATTCAGGAACCTAAGAACAAAAGTTCCACACGTAGGAAAAGTTAAAGAAATTGATATTGCCGTTGTAGTATTAACGTCAATAGAAACATATTAATTTCGTTTTAAGAAAAGTTGTGATATACCCACATTCTGTAAATACAATGAACAAAAGCAATCGTGCCGTGTATGTGTATCGTTTTCAAGTAAAAACCATCTCGAGGCCAATGTACACCTCTTTATAATAAAAATTTAAATTAGCTTTTAAATATTCTAGAATGGTTTCGTTAAATCATTCAACCTGCCCATTGACCCAGGATATACCAATTGCCCAGCTTATGCAGCCTAATATTTCTTTATTTACAGAAGTTAATTTATTTACAGAATTTTGTAGAAGTAAAATATGATTTGGTTTTTGCTACTTTTTCTAATTTTTTTTATAACTTGAGGTGTATTGGTTTTATGTACCGCAGATATAATTATAAACTTTGTAAATCCGTCAACCGTCAGTAAGAAATGCTTGTTTTTGTATTTCGTAGTGGCAAAAGGACCCAGGTGATCAAGATACAGTATATGGAAAGGCTGTGCATGTTTTGGCATCGGGTATAGCTCGCCTTCTTTAGGAACAATTATTTTTTTTTTTATAGCAAATACAGTTTAAGCACTTTTTGACGCTTTTTTGAAACAAATACGACGCCATGTTTGATGTTTTATGGTTAGTACTGAAGTTAAACTAGGGGCCGCAGTGGTTTAACTTTAGTACCATAGAAAGTCCAAGGAACGTCAAACCTCGTTTTGTAATAAAGTTTTTAATAGTTCATGGGTTAAACCAGGTACTAAACATGGTACTATTTAAAGACCTCGTTTTGGAATAAGGCGGGATGTGTCTCTTTGCGAAAATGCATACACGAACTGCAAATCCTATTAATATTATAAATGCGAAAGTTTGTAAGTATGGATGTATGGATGTTTGTTACTCTTTCACGCTCGAATGGCTGAACGGATTTGTCTGAAATTTGGAAGACAGATAGATTGTGACCTGGATTAACATATAGGCTATTTTTAATCCCGATCGCACACCGGGTTTCTGTGAAAACGCGGGCGAAGCCGCAGGTAGCAACTAGTCAGAAATATGTTACGGTGATTGTCAAACAAAAATATCGTTTTTTCACTTTTGAATATGGCGTATGCATGAATTATTAAGTTTTTTAAGTTTTTGTATGAACATACTTATTGCCAACATCCACGTCCGTACATATATCGATTGAGGTAGTAGAACGTGTGGCATTCGAACTCGCGATATTGGAAACAAATATTGACAAGTGCTTTCAATACTGTTCGTTATTTTTCATCCATCTTTCCGAGATTATGGATTGTACTTTATTTATTTCCTTTGTTCAATATAACTTTTTTTATATTTATACATTGTTAAAGAAGTATAAGATCAAAGAGCAAATGCAGCTGAGCAGCGCATACTTTCTTTTAACAAGTTATCTCCCGCGGATTCATCATTAAGGTTTCTGTACATGGAAGATATAAAAATATATATGTATGTGTATATATGTGTTTCAAAAATATTAAAGCTAAGTATTATAGAAACTTTTATTTTTCGAGATTTAGGGTATTTTGTTTTTGTTTTGTTTATTTTCCGTACTTTTATCAAGCCTCTATCGCCCTTTGAGGTCATAACTAGACTAGCTAGAAGTTTATACCTTAACCTCCCTCAAGAATCAAGCAATAAAAAAATTAAAAAAAAGACAATTTTTATGACGGCAATAAAATATCAATTACTTAACCAACTATACCAACAAGGAAAGTGCTATTACAAATAAAAAATAAAACAATTTCTATTATGGTCATATAAAATTATTAACTTAACCAACTTTACCAACAAGGAAAGTGTTATGTCAGTGTAACTTTGACATGGTGTAACGCCTTCAATAGCACGACAAAGTTCTTTTAATAACCGTACAAAAAGCTAGCAATTACGTCACAGCTGCGGTTCTTTCACAATATACCTTGATCAGTTGCCAAGGCCATTGAGCTCACATGCCGCCCAAACTGTTGGCCAAACTTTATCTTCCCCAACCGGCGGCGAGCCGAAGGTCCAACCCAGACGATATTAATAATCCACCAGTTTAATCCTACTTACCTCAAAAAATATCCAAAAGTATTAAAATTAAGACTGTACTATATTAAAAAAAGTATCTTCACGCCCATATTCCCAAAGAGGTAAGCAGAGGAACAACAAGGGAACCTACGACTACACAACCACGACGACGACGACTATACTATTATATTCGTATTGCAGTGAGTCATATACATACAGTTACTTAGCCCACCTCGTTGGTCGAGGGCTTAGCGTACACGCCTAAGGTTGGAATTTAACTCTGATGCTAAGGTTTGGTTATCGACAGGGGCAGGCATTTATGTGATACTCATCTAGATGTCTGTATTTCTGGGTATGGATCACTATTGAAAGACAATGCAGACTAGTTAGTGTTCGTCAAATATTTACAATAACTGCACATGTTTGTAACACATAATAATTAAATCAATTTTATCAGACATATGCATATATAACACGAGCGTGTTAAAAGTAAAAAAATAAATTTAAAAAGAAAAAAAAATTAAAAAAGTGCTTTGAAGTTTGAAAATAACTCACCCATATCGTTGTAGAATTACTAAATCTGTTGATATTTTGTTGACTTACCTGAAAAAAAAAACATTTATCATTATAAATTAATAAATGCATGCAAATAAATATTCTCGTTGTGTTGTTCCTTTCTGGAGGATCGAGTTGGAATTGCACAAGTTGTCCAAAACGCAGTAATGAGACCGCGATGCTCCAGTAATACCAATGGAGTCTGTAAGCTACGGTTGTCTTTTAGGTTTATGATCTCAAACTTTATGATCTAATTTCTCACATTTTAAAAAGTTCCAATAGCATTGACAGCTGATTACATTGACTTTTTATGCTGTGCAATGGTTTAGTTTTGTTAAACTGATTGGTTATCAAACTATTTTAATAAAAAAAACATTAAGCAAACTGTGACGTGTGTTTTAATACCCTCTTAAAATATCTTCACGCCCATATCCCCGAAGAGGTAGGCAGAGGTACAACCAAGGCACCCACGACTAGCCGAAGACACTAAGTCCCACAATGTGATAGGATACCCTCTTTACCCATATAACCATTCATTCATAACATAGTCCTCACAATTTTTCAAATGACTACTGTTGCTCATAACGAGGCTCCTACAACACCTACTTTTAGGACAAGCTTAAAGCTAAGCCTTTAATTAATTCTTATGTGTTAGGACTACAACGGCTGCGCCAATGATCCCAGAAACCTAATTTTGGCTTAGTGCTGCTTTCTAGTTACTGGTGAGATCAGGCTAGGGTACGCCGGAAAAGGTCTATGTTGCTATTTTTTGGGATCAAACAGAGAACTAGCACACGACTCTTTTAGTCTATAGACATAAATGTCATAGGTGTGGCTGTTCTGTGGCCAGAGTGTTACATCATGTGCAAGTCTATCGGTTACCATACCACCAAAAATAAAAAAAGGAATGTCATCGCGGCAGGAATAGATAAAGCAATAGGTCTTTACCTGATAAGGTTGCTATATAACAATACTGCCAGTGGTCTTGTTGTTGCTAGACAGATGGTATATTTGACCGCCTCGTTGGTCGAGTGGCTAGCGTACACGCCTAACTACGCCCACCAACTTCGAGGCTCGGGTTCGATTCCCGACGGGGGCAGGCATTTATTAAATTTATTCTGGTATCTATTTAAGTATTTTCTATGTATTACAATCGTTGACTAACACCCATAACACAAGCATATAATATGGTTACTTTGGGGTTACATTCAATTTGTGAAAAAAAATTAAAAATAATTTACATAGTGACGTCAATAAAGTAAATACAACCCACTAAATCACCCAACTTAAGAAGTTATTGCCAGACATAAACCTGAAATCATTTGACTTATAAATGGCAGCTACAAATTTACAAAATTACATAATAAATTGTTCAACATTAAATTTTACTGACTCCAAAACACTAAAACGTGTGTTTTAGTTAAACAAACAGCAAACCTAAATTAAAACTAATTTAAATTAGTCACGTATAGCCCGTTAACCCTTATTTTATTAATAAACTAGTTTGCCAATGTTTGAAAATGTTCTGCGCTTCATTTCAAAAGTTCTTATGAATAAAACCGCTCTTTTTGTGTCGGAGATTGAAAATGGTTTTAAATGAAACGAACAAAATAATGCTATATTTTCACGGTTCCCCGAAAAAGTATGGCAGAGATTCTTCTAGCCGAATGTACTTTGTCCCAAAATGTGATAGTAATCGCGAAACAGCTAACGTTGTTTTTATAAGAAAACTAGCTAAGCCGGCAGACGTTGTTCTGCTATTTTGGAACGAAGTTCCTTATTGCGCGTTGTGAATGGGGGCTAGACGGAAAAAATTCTTACGAAAATGTTGTCACGAAACTTTTTGCTCTGTGGTCTAGCGGTTCAGTAGTTGGACTTGACTGCATGAGGTCCCGGGTTCGAATCCCGGAACTGTAAATTTTTTTATTTTTTTTTATTTTCTTTTTTTTATTATCATTTTTATTTTTTTATTTCATATTTTTATTTTATTATTTTTTTATATTTTTATTTTCTTTTTTTTATTTCATGTTTCTCTGTCTGTCTGTCTCTATAAGAGAGATAGAGATTAGAGATTGATAGAGATTGAGAGAAAGAGAGGGGGGAACTTCGTTCCATCCGGGTGTCCCTTGACACCTCTCAACTTTTTTTTATGTGATTCACCCACATCACATAAGGTTACGAAAAATAGATGTTGGCCGATTCTCAGACCTTACTCAATAAGCTCACAAAATTTCATAAGAATCGGTCAAGCCGTTTCGGTGGGGTACGGTAACTAACATACTGACACGGGAATTTTATATATATTGAACACACATATTTCGGGTTCCTAAACCGGAAACCTAAACGTCAACGACAACACTAGACTAGTAAAACACCGAGGCGGTTTTGTTATATAAAACAAACATGTACTTTAAATACTCGTAGGTGTATTAGAAAGTTATATGTTCGCTCTATTTAAGTTGACAGTTGGTCTATTTCTCAGAGGAGCTCCGGAATTTCAAAGGGACAAGATCAAACGTTCTTTGCATACTAATATTATAAATGGAAAAGTGTGTTTGTTTTTTCGCTTGTTTTTTCTTGTTTCATATTGGAACCATATAATAGTACATTTTTATGCTATATGTATTTTAACATTTAACTTCACTATTAGCTATTTATTTTCCTCTTTACAAATAAGTTTTTTCATATAGAGGAAAACTTGACTGACTACGTCACTAATTCTGGTGGCGAAAAGTTCGGGTTAGATTTCCGACGTAGGGAAATATTTACATGTCTGTTTTCCGAGTCAAATTAATTTTAATTTAAATTTCGGTGTCATTTTATGTGTCTTATCACAACGTATATTAAGAGTATTACAATTTTATTCAATTACTTTTTTATTCTTGTTCAACTTATTTGTAGTCAATTATTTCTAAAACCGCTGGATCGTTAAAAAAACTCATTCACTGATACAAAATCAATGGCTTCATTTTATGAAAATTATCATCGATTTCACATAGCCGCAGAATATAACATTATAGTGACTTATAGAGTTGTTATTACATAATTAATCATTTCGCTAAAATTTAGATTAGATCAGCCAATTTAAAAATAAAAGTAAAAAGTAAGAGAGTAAAAAGTGTAAAGCCGAAGCGCATAATTTAAATAGTAGTATTATACTTATTTCTGTTTCAAAAGAGAAAAATATACTAAAAGCAAGAAAATGTCATTAAAAAGGAGCGGTCATACGTTTTCCAAGTCGCAGATAATGCTATGCCGAATGTAACACACGTACTACATCACAGTCCATACATAACTAATACTCTTGAGACGAACTCCCAATAACTTTTCTGTTTGTCGTTTCGCCGTCGAGATAGCTAGCCCGAGGAATAGACTTTCTTTGTGGAACCCTGAAGTTTGGTAACATATACTTGCGGGAAAATATCCTTTCATTAACTTATTCAAAAAGAAAAATGGTTTTGAATCCAATATACATATTTGTATTGTAGGTCTACTACCTAACTGTCTCATTAGGAACAATATGGAGTGTTAAGGACGGCACATTAAGACAGGCAGCAGCTTGTATAATTGAAAACAATGGTGGATATTTTGTTGCGCACTGACTAAACTAATTTTAAGTTATCGCTGTCTTCTTTCAACGAAAATAACAGAAAGAGACAAAACACTTTTTGCGCTGTCAAATAAAACCGTACACGTCATTTCTACAGACGTTTAATCTATCACTCGGAAAACGTTGATTAAAAACATCAAATTTGACATGTCTAAAACGTCCCATCTCTTTTGTTTTTGTTTCATTTGAAAAAGATAGCATGCATCTAAAATAAGTTTAGTTTGTGAACAGCAGAGTTACCACCGTTGTCTTGTATAATTGGAATATTTATTTGAAAAATAACTAGTGAAAAAGTCCTTACGAAACAAAATATAAATATATAAACCTACCTGCACTCATGCAACAAAGAAATGAAAAATGAAAATGAAATGAAAATTATTTATTTGCTTTTTAACTTTTTAACACACATATTCCATGTTGTTACAAAGATATTTAAGCATACAACATATTCTTTATTTATACTTTTATTAGATATTTTATTTATTTATATGTTTCATACACTTCATAATTTGTTACAAATCATTTTAAAAATAGATTTATTTTAATTAAAATAAATTATATATATATGTAATAATTAAAAATAGATTAATTTTAATTAATCTATTTAAAAAAATATTTATTTGCGGAATACGTGTGTTAAAAAGTTGTTACAAAGACATTTAAGCATACAGGTCGCGGCACGAAACTCTAGCGCTGACCGTTATTGCGCAGAAGTAAAAAATAAGGTGTCTTGGCGGGGTACAGGGGTGAAGGGCGAGCGTGCGTTGCGCCGATTGGCTCTCCAGTCGTACTCCGTCCCCCGTGCCGATACGACGCTCCGCGCACTTCCAGTGTACAGTCGCGTTCTGAATTGTTTTGTTGTCATCGTTAATTTTTGTTGTTGTTTTTTGTTAAGTTTGTTTTGTTGATTTGTTTGTTGTGTTTGTTAGTTTATTCACTGTTTGATTAAGTTTGAACAGTTTTTAAACAGTGAAAATGCCGAGGGCGAGAAGGAATACTGTTTTGAAAAGACAGGCACGGAAAATGGTGTTTGACGTGCATTGTTTTCTGAAAAGGGAATCGAATGATTTCATTAATTCCCTGAAACAAATTCAAAGTGAAATTGGCGAAGCTGCGAGTATTTTACTCGATTCTGACCGCAGCACTGTAGATATAAGTGAAATAAAACAAACTGCAGAAGTTATTCAGGCGGGAAATATAAAATTAAATAGTATAATTAGTGACTTACAGAAAATTCAGAAAAGGACAGCTGAATCTACAAAGACGTCCATAGCAACGGTAAGGAAAATCTCCACTGAAGCCAATAATTCCGACTTACTATCAGTATTTAGAACACCAGGCAAAAAACGCTCCAGATCAAAACCGGTCACAGATATTGATAACTTTGATCAAGGAGTACTAAAGAGGTGCATACATAACTTTCATAGGACAAATAATGAACTTCCCACCGTCGGAAAGTTGAGAAAGAAGCTAGAGGAAGATATAAATTTCAAAGGCTCAGAACGAAGTCTTCGACGAATAATTAAGAGTTTAGGGTTTCTCGCAGGTTTCTTCTATCCTGAGAAGAAACTTCAGTAGGTTCTTATGTAATTCGGACTTAATATAAAAATTATTATTATTTGGTATTTAATATAAAAATTTACAAATCCGATAGTGTATTTATTTTTCTACTCCCCATAAACTTGTTAAAAATTATATTGTAGGTAACATGAAGTAATATTACTTAAGTAATATTTGCGTGCGTGACAGTACCCATACGCAGTTAAGTTCCACATTTTGTTCACCGCCAGACTTACTATTTGACTTTACATTAAAACATTATTTTGCTGTTTTTAATTAAGCAATTAAATTACTAATTTGTATTGCGTGCGCGACGGTACCCATGCGCAGCTATCCCCTCCACGTTTCGCTCAGCGCTAGAGTTTCGTGCCGCGACCTATACAACATATTCTAATTAATTTATAGAAATAAAATATTTATAATACATTTTAACATTTAAATCAAAGCACTTATTTATACTTTTATTAGATATTTTATTTATTTATATGTTTGGTAAACTTCATAATTTGTAACTAATAATTTTAAAAGTAGATTAATTTTAATCCTATCTACTGTACACTACCACCGTTTCCGACCCTAGCCAGTCAAGACAAGAAACAAGAACTCTTAAAATAATCGGGAATATCCAGTTCGAAAACGTATTTCACGAGTTATTCCAAGTCCAGATTCAGTACTTCTATGTGGAACCTCGTTTTACATATGGAGCTCGTACATAACTTATACTCCTGAGACGAACTTCAGATAACTTTTCTGTTTGCGATTCCTGTATACGGATATCCTACACAAGAAATTTAGTTCTTTGAGTGAGAGCAAGTAATTAGTTTCAATAAATTTGTTTTAGACGCTCAAAGGTAAAACATGGATAATAATATTTTACTTTTATAACATGATATTAAAATCGAAATCAATTTTTTTGCAGTTTCAATGCACTCAAATTATTAATTACATTACTTGACCGACACCATAGAGAAGGGTTGTTAAACAAATCATAAACTGTGATAAACAGTGGAATCTCTTCAATAATGCGCTCATCGCTGGTCCCTTTATAGATTTCCATCCAAAGAGTAAAGGGATCAATGAACTACTTATGAGATGGCAAAAATACGTAAAAAACAACGATTTTTTGTTTGATTAAATAAAGTACATGGATGACCTTATATGGATACTATTTTATAAGTTGTGTTCCTTGGAAATTATATTTAAGTACGCCTCATAATATAACATTTCTTAGCAAACACTCATTGAATTCGTGTCACTTAACAACGCCATCTGCTGGAACAACTTTATTGCTCACAAAAATAGTATTATTATTCTCCAATAAATGTCAGGAAAAGTCATATTTTTCAGTTCAAACACGATTAAAATGACATTTTCTAAAAATGATTCGACTTTTTGTTCCTCCCATAGAATTTTATTTTTCCTAGAGTTGTTCCGGGCTGTTTGCAGAATAAACCATGACTGACTAGGTGGTAGAATTTCGCAGTGACTTGTCCGTATTGGTCCGAACCGCCTTACGTATACCTGCTGTCAGTGCTTGCCGTAGGCATGTTCCGGTTCGGAGTATAAGGTAGTCGGTAAACTTAATTTTGCTCGAGGCCAAACATCCCGGCCTCAGTGTGGCAACGCACCATTACTACCTTTGGTGTCTCTAGGCGGCGTGAATTTCTAACCATCAGAAAATCCATCTGCTTGCTTGCCTTCCAATATCATAAAAAAACGCCAATTTCATGTAAGAATCCAACATTTGATACATACTTCATAGTAATCATAATCTACCGTATAAACTTTTACCGTTTTCAAAGAAAAAAAGCTATTTATTTCTCTATGTATACTACTTTTATTCATAAGTTTTTATTAGATCTATATAATTTCCTGGACTTGTATCCTCATACAACGTAGAGACAAGCAAGGCCACATTAAGTGTCAATCCCAGCCTAGGCAAGGCAAATTGCATCATTGAGGATGCTCGAATGGATGCTATTAACAGGCACATTATGGTTAGAATGCTAATAGTTAGTGGTTACAGGCTATAGTCGGTACTCTACATACAGCACGGTGTATTATCTGACAAACACTTGTATTTCACTGTCAAGCTTAATAGACATTTAGATATATGGATACAGATGTACAGTATTACTATTTAAATTATGCGCTTCAACTTTACACTTTTTACCCTTTTACATCTTATAATTTTACTTTTAAATTGGCTGACCTAATCTAAATTTAAGCGAAATGATTAATCATGTGTAATAACAACTCTATATATCTATATAATATCTTTAAAATAAATTCGGATTTCCGTAGCTTGACGAATATAGCCAAAGCGCATAATTTACATAGTAGGTACTACTGTTCATCACTATATAGTATAAAACAAAGTCGCTTCCTCTGTCCCTTTGTTGTTTAAATCTTTAAAACTACGCAATGGATTTTGAACTGTTTTTTTTTATTTGATTGAAGAGGAAGGTATGTATATATCATGATGTGCGAAGTCGGGGCCGGCCGCTAGTATTTTTATAATCTATATGAATCCATCCATTTAATAAAATGACTTGCCTTATTTCTTTGATCGCGCCTTACATTTTGAATTTAGTTTGCATTTCATAGTTTACATATTGTAAAATAAGGTATATGTCAAGAGTCTCCGAAACCGAGCTGTTTGTATGAAAGGGGTAATGAGTGTGGTTCCTCCACACACATGAAAGGAGTAATGAGTGTGGAGGAAGCCCGACAGGTCTGCCAAATTAGGTCCTCGTTAATCTCAGCCTACTCCGTAAGGGACTTGGGGTTAAGATATGTACGTATGTAAATATCTTTGTATTTTGAAGATATCCAAAACAGGGTTAGGTTACAGAAAAAACGTTCAAGACAACTCTTAATCATTTGTTCTCAAATCGTGAAAAATTATACTACATCGCTTTTGAACGGGTTTTCATTATTTAGGATAGGAGTGTTTAAACGTAAGCTATTATCATTTGTTAAATTCAGCAAAATTATAAAAGATAGGATTTAGCGTTAAAGAGGTAATAATGAAACTTTCTATGTCGTTATTGATTGGGTTTTAATTACTTAATAAAGTTTTATTAAAACCTCACCTATCTTCATCTGATATACGAAGCAAAATTGTGACAGACGAGTTATTGTTGTGTATGAGTTATGGTTAAAAAGATAATTGTCCTTAACACTAATCATATTTTGCAGTCAAAATAAATTTTAATACCTAAATCTAAATAAAATTATTTAATTTGCAATTTTCCGCCAAAAAATGTATACGTATTATTGCGTAACAAAACAGACAAAATAGTGCGCTAAGAATGAATTGGACTTACCGAAAGCTAAAACTCCCAAATACATCCAGCTCCACACAATACACACCATCAGGTGATGATGCTTCGGTTACGAAGCGAAACGTACGTTGGGGTTTTAGTAGTATGTGTATTGTTGGTGCTACTAAAACAGTTTAGTGGTGTGTATTGTGTGTAGCTGGATGTATTTGGGAGTTTTAGCTTCCGGTAAGTCCAATCCATTCTTAGCGCACTATTTTGTCTGTTTTGTTACGCAATAATACGTATACATTTTTTGGCGGAAAATTGCAAATTAAATAATTTTATTTAGATTTAAGTATGGATTTCCGTAAAGTAACGCCTTCTTCTATTAATTTTAATACCCATCCCTGTCGGGGACCGAACCTGTTGTCGTAAGCTTCAATAGGCGTGTAAGCTAATCAACAGAAAGGCATATCTTCAATCCTTTATTCATATTTCAAATACGAAAATTCTCAGGTCATTTAAAGACTAGCTATATAATTTGTCAAGAGGTAAAAAACCCAATTTAAAATAAATCTCGCTACATACAAAGGCTATACAAATTTGGTTGGGATTTGGATTCTATTTCAAAACGGAACTTATTTGTAAAAGCTACTTTTTTTTATGACATTGGAAGGCAAACAAGCAGACGGATTTCCTGATGGTAAGAAATTCACGCCACCTAGAGACACCATAGGTGGTAACAGTGCGTTGCCAACCTGAGGCCGGGATGTTAGGCCTCGAGTAAAAGTAAGTTTATCGGCTACCTTACCCTCCGAACCGGAACACGTTATGACGTTATAGCGGCAGGAATAGGTAAGGCGGTGGTACCAGGCGGTGGTAGGTCGCCGCGAAACTCTACCACCTAGTCAGATGTCACCGTGTTAGTGACGGTAAGGTAGTTGGAAAAACA
This sequence comes from Calephelis virginiensis, assembly GCA_002245475.1. Classification (NCBI taxonomy): domain Eukaryota; kingdom Metazoa; phylum Arthropoda; class Insecta; order Lepidoptera; family Riodinidae; genus Calephelis; species Calephelis virginiensis. The sequence continues at coordinate 81,221 of NJDC01058180.1, read as the reverse complement.
TCGCTCTTATTGGATTCAACCCATGAATGTATAGTTGCGTTCGACTGCTAGTTGTATGCTGGTCATAAGTTATACGGTAAAAACTCGTACATTATAAAGAGATCTGACGCAAATTGCTTTGAAGCCTAATATAGTGTCGAAGAGGGGGCGGTATTTACGGCGAGGGTTATTGTGTGACATTCAACTTTATGTACTTTGTTTTAACAATCTATTTTTTTTATGATACTGGAAGGCAAACAAGCAGACTAATTTCCTGATGGTTAGAAATTCTCGTAGCCTAGAAACACCAAAGGTGGTAATGGTGCGTTGCCAACCTGAGGCCGGGATGTTAGGCCTCGAGCAAAAGCAAGTTTACCGGCTACCTTACCCCCCAACCCGGAACACGTCATGACGTTATGGCGACAGGAATAGGTAAGGCGGTGGTGCCAATCCGGGTGAGTCGCTGCGAAACTCTACCACCTAGAATGGTTATAACACTTTACGTACAAAAAACTTATTGCGTGGTGTTTGGTTAGTGTTTTACACTTGGCACTCAACATTGGCCCATTTCTATTACGCTTAAATATTTCTAAAAAAAATTTTTTTGTGAGAGTTCAGCGAAGAGGCACACAGCTCTCCGTGGCTTATAAACACCGTAGATGTTACAGGTGTATAGCTGTCCTGTGGCCGGGTTAATAGACCTATTGTGCAATACCACCGGCTACCCTATTCTCCGGGCTAGAACATGACAGGGTCATTATTGCAGGAATAGGTAAGGCATCGATCCCAACTCACCACTCTACCCCCAGTGGTCTTGTTAGCAATGACCAATTTTAACCAGTGCCTGCCACTTGTGAGCTGCATGGCAGAGGGACAGATGGTCTATTCTACTCAGCGGACCCAGACCAACAAAAGAAAATATATGAAAATCCTTTTCGATAGTGCTACGGCTTTCTTTTATTTTATAACTGTTACTTAATTGTTATTTTTTAGCTGTATTTTTTAGTTGTTTGTAGCTGTAATGTCGTCTCATGCTTAACTAAGCATGAGACGACATTTATATTAAGAATTAAGTTTTTAGGAAATTTGACATTTGCATTTTTTTAGCATCTTCACGCCCATATCCCTGAAGGGGTAGGCAGAGGCACAAGCAGGGCACCCACGACTAGCCGAAGATACAAAGTCCCACAATGATAGGTGGGAAGCCCATCGCCTACCGGGCACATTTCCAATCCCTAGCAACATTTTTTTATTAGAAAAACCCAATTTTCTTTGTGTTGCCCGACCCAAGATTCGAACCCGTGACCTCTTGCAGTCAAATCCAACAACTAAACCGCTAGACCACAGGGGCGACAATTTTTTTAAGGACATAAAATACGAATTTATTTATACTGACACAATAATGAAAAATAAATCTTAATGTAGTCAGTTTATTTATCATATATTTTATTTAGTTAGTATGTTGGACCATACAGTTATAATCTTTATATTACAGTAACGTAAAAATTAAATGGTTATAGTTTAAATTTGTTGTGTAAAATTGTATTGTGTTTCGGAAACTGGGAGTCACGCTACAGGATTCTACTCAACTTTTGAATAGTCTATAGTTGATCGTGTTGATCCGGGCTCTTTTGCAGAATAGACCATCTGCCTTCCTGCCAGGCAGCTTGTAAAAGGCGAGCATAGGCTTACCATCACTAACACCGTGGCATCCAACTAGGTGGTAGAGTTTCGCAGCGACTCGCCCGGATTGGTACCACCGTCCTATTTATTAATGCCGTCATAACGTTAATACTTGCCGTTGACGTGTTCCGGTTCGGAGGGTAAGGTAGCCGGTTAACTTACTTTTGCTCAAGGCCTAACATCCCGGTCTCAGGTTGACAACGCACCATTACCACCTTTAGTGTCTCTAGGCGGCGTGAATTTCTTACAATCAGGAAATCCGTCTGCTTGTTTGCCTTCCATTATCATAAAAAAACTGTATTAGTAGATAGTGGTAGGTAGGTACTTTATTCAATTTCTTGTTTTTTGTTAAAGTGTACTTACAAATATCATTTCATCCACAGTCAGAGCCAAGTTTTACGCATTCCAACCAAAATTTTAGTTGAAAAGCATTTGATAGAAAACGTTTTAAAATATGTTATTATCGCGACAGACTGTACTATACAACCCATTAACAGAGATCGTGTAGCGACGAGACCTGAGCTCACGGAAAATTAACATTACCAGCACATCCCTATTGGTATTCTCTTATTATATGGGTGACCTAGTGGAGCGCTTTTCATAAAACTCAGACGTGATGTAACTAAAGATAAGATAATAATTTTAAGGATATGCAATAATGCAAAATAACACGTATTACATTTTAATAAAATACATACATATCTTTACGCCAAGTCCCTTACGGGGTAGGCAGAGAGTATCGAGTGCCAGACCTCACGATCCTGACAAAACCGTCTGGCTTCCTTCAAATTTTTTACCCTTGTCAAACAAACACGCGGTTTCGGAGAGTCTTGATAAAAATGTAAATTAATAGGTATTTCTGGACAAATTACAAAGATTGGTTACAAAGTTAGCAATTACTGGTGTTGCGAGTGTCGCTCAGCACTACTACTCATAATATATAAACTCGTATATAGTCCTAAAATATTCAAATAAATTTAATGAATATATAAAATACAGACATGATTCAGCACATAAATGCCTATCACTGTCAGGAATCGAACCTGAGTCTCTCGGATACTGTGTGTGCACTTGTGTTACGACTACTACGTATATGCCAACCCTACTATCAACCATCGATACGGTTATAGGTTATTATATTGTTTAACCTAACGCTTGGTTAGTGTCATTCGACATCTAGATCAATTAATTCTCGGACCTTTAAAGGCCTTTAATAACAAGTGTAGGTACATTGTAGTACAAGAAATATACTTTAATAAAAACAAAAGAATACTGAATAAAATATATAATCTTTGTTGGTCCTGCTGACTGTGTCTACATAGGTATGTGTACTGAAAAAACAGGGAATCAAGAATTTTATAACTAAAAAATTGAAACATTTTTACTTTAATATTTCATATTAAATAATATACCCAACATTGTGTGTTTTATTAATCAAAAAATATTTGTATGTATTAATTGGCAACTTTTAATCAAAACAATTTTAAATGTTTTGTAACATACAGCGAATTACTTGGTGTTAAAATAAGAAAGGGCATGCTCTGGGAGTTCAGTCATGTTTTCCACATGACTAAACAGACTGACTGACTCAATGGCAGATGAAAGATTAACAAAGCAGATATACAATGCGAATGTGGATGGATGTAGGTACCCGGGGAGATCTAGGTTGAACCTCCAGTATTAAATCGCTCGAGTGTTACCCGTAGGTGGTGTCAAGAGTTTCCGGAACTAGCGTGTTCGTATGAATAGGGTAATGAATTTGGAGAAAGCCAGAAATGTCTGCAAGGATAGTGAGATTTGGCACTCGATACTCTCTGCCTACCACGTAAACGACTCGGCGTGAAGCTATGTATGTACAGCGAATTACAATTTATATAGAACTAAAGAAAAGAGTATTGAAATCACATATTTTGTATATTATTTTGACATCTATCGAATCCCGGGTTCGGATCCCGGTTCGGGTAACAAAAAAGAAAATTGGGTTTTTCCAATTTTCTAATAAAAAGTGTTGCTCGGGGTTGGAAATGTGCTCGGTTGGCGATAGGCTTGCCACCTATTGCATTGTGGGAATTAGTGTCTTCGGCTAGTCGTGGTCGCCCTGGTTGTGCCTCTGCCTAATCCTTCGGGGATATGGGCGTGAAAATGCTTTATCTATCTATCTGTACATATAAAAATCAATTGCTGTTCGTTGGTCTCGCTTAAACTCGAGCGCGGCTGAACCGATTTAGCTAATTTTGTTTTTTTTTGAAGTTCAGGGAAGGTATCAAGGATAAGAGAAAGGGAAAAACTGCGAAGAAACTCTAGTTTTTTCTAGGACAGTTAGTTCTAGGACAACATTTTAATTTTTTCCCATACAAACGGATTGAACGGGTGGAAGGAATGTTCTGTACAATATTTACTTTCTGATACAAAAGCCGGCGATTAAATCTGATTCGTGCATTTTGAAATATAATGCTTTTTTTTTGACGGCGTTTTTTTGACAGGTGTTTTGACGGCGTGGCCACGGATGGCACATGAGGACGTTTCGTCTCGTATTTTGTTTGTGCCATTTGTATAGTTGTAATATGCATTGATTGACTCAATATTTAATTCAGATTTTGACAAATGAACAAAGAAGATAATGACACTACGTTTAAGTCGTAAACAGCTTATAATGATTTTAAACTTAAATCGTCGCGAATTAATAACATTTTTAATTATTTATACGGGATACTCACGATCTCTTTTTATTTTATTTGTGGATATTTCGGCCCAGTTGCATAGGCCGTGGTCACGACGGGACCACGGACTATGCAACTGGGCCGAAATATCGACAAATAAAATAAAAAGAGATCGTGAGTATCCCGTATAAATAATTAAAAATGTTAGCTTATAATGAACCATTGAACTCGAATACTTTAGTCTGTGGTTATGAATGAGACTTTTAAAGGATAAAATGACGAGTTTTCGCGCCATCGAGAGGAAAGATGGTCGAAGTTTTTTAAGAATCATTGAATTTCGTGTTTATATTGAGTGTGATTAGTCAATTTTGGTGGCATTTTGTACACGTTTGTTCAGTGAAAGTGCACAAATGAAATAATCTTGAAGAAAGTAGCGTATCGTGTATTTCCTCATTGCCGCCAAATCTCACTATATGAGCTTGAGTAATGAGGCCACCGCTTAACCCAAGACCCTGACATGACGTCTTATTGAGGACTTATGACTTATGACTACATTTTTTTAAATTAAAATTGAATCCCGATTTTAGTAAATTTCATGCAAATTTCTACTTGGCTAATGGCAACATATTAACGTGAATGTTAGTATTTTGCCATTAGTCAAGTAGTAAAACCTAAAGAAAGTTGTTTTACCGTTTTGCCTTTTGCCTTGTTTTGCCGTTTCTTCTCCTGTCTGGCTAGGTTTAGAAACGGTGGTAGTTTACGGAAGATAGGGATAATTAATTAACATTCTAAAAATTGTTTGTGTTAATAAATAATCATGTAATCTCAAAACCAGTATGTAAATGGTAAATAAATAATTAAAAATACTAAATTTATAAAAACCTATTAAAATATTTGCACACAACAAGTTGTTAGAATATGTTGGAACGCTTAAATAATTTTGTAACATCTTTTAACTCATATTCCGCAAATAAATATTTTTTCTTTTCTTTTCAAAAGAAAGGATAACATGAAAGGATTCCATTTTCAAATTTAGCTTGCCGCTACAAATAAAAATGGTTCGCTGAATAGATTGAAATTTCGTGATTAACATTAAAATGTTAAACTATTAATCACTCAACGTCAATGTCACTTCGAAAGGATTAAAACACAGCTTGTAATAATTAATCATGTTAATTGAAGACATGTTTAATGGTGTGTGTAATTTGCAAGATATTGTTTAACGCCTGCAACCATAATGTTAATACCAGATTTAGACTGCGGCCATTGCCTCTGTGGTCTAGTGCTCTGGTGATGCTGTTGACTACATAAAATCCCGCATACGATTTCCAGGTTAGGCAACTCAAATTGTGTTTCTATACATTTTTCGATGCTCGAGACTGTCCGGTTGTCGATAGGTTTTATCATATTGTGTTCCTACTGGTGCTTGGTTGTACATCTGACTACCTCTTTAGAGATACAGGCGTGTAGATACTTTTTTCTAGACTCACAAAATATACGATTAACAAGTCTGCGTTATTGGCTTCGCCCGAGCAGATTTTAACCATTTCTATTTCCTTCAATAAAAAATATTTTTGCTCATACATAAATATAAATAATAAATATAAACATCCCTGGTCTGCCCCCGTCGGGAATCGAACCCGAGCCTCGCGGTAAGTCGATGTAATTAGGCGTGTACGCTAGCCACTCGACCAACGAGGCTGTCAATACATGGCCGATTTCATTGCTTCACAGCTTAAAGTCTAAACATAATTGTATTAGATTTTTAGATTTAAAACTAAATTTTATAAAATCGGCGTCAAAACGCCAAAATCATTTGTTTCCGGTGATGTAGTAATAAATAGACAAGTAAAAAATGGATTAAGAAACGGGTCAGTGCCCTGTGTGTATTAAGAACAATTTTCAATGTACAGACAACTATTATTTAAGTTATATTTATAGAAATCCAACGAATAACCACAAGGTTCGAGTTAGATTCCCGACGGGGGCAGATATTTTTGTTATAAACATTTAGATGTCTGCATTACTGGTTCTGGGTTTTCATTAAATTTATTATGGTATCTATACATATAAGTAGTTCTATGTATCATTGATTAATAACTAAAACACAAGCATACAATGTGTTCCCTTTAGGGTTAGACTTAATTTGTATTTATTATTTTTCTATTAAATCGTTATAATAGCTTTATAACCAAAAATTAATCTCCTACATCGCATTGCACGTTTGTACGGATGGACCAATTCTGTTAATTCCTTTTTGTCGTGTTTGAGACAAGAGAATGCAATATTCATGGTTATGACAGGACGTCTGTGGGTTTAGCTA